>JNEY01000273.1:145291-171601 GCA_020875895.1 Aphelenchus avenae
CAGCTGGAATGGGTTTGCCAGAACGTGGTCGCCACTTTCGACTTGTGCCGACCATTATGTTTGCGAACCGTCACGCTTCGTGTCGCCAACTGCGAATACAACCCACGAAAGTTCACGGCGGCCATCGTTCGACTGCGGTGCCCTCGTGTCACCCTACTCATCTTCTCTTCTGGAAAATGCGTTGTGGTTGGAGCAAAGAGCGTAAAAGACGCCCGGAAAGGAGCTGCGCATATTGCGCGACTTCTCTCTTCGTTCTCATTGCGCTGTGAGGTAAACGCGTTCGAGGTTCGGAACATGGTGTTCACTGCGCGAACACCTTTCCGGCTTCGTATAGATGCGCTCTACGACGACCTGCGCAAACGCAAGTGCTTCCACAGATGCTTCTACGATCCCATTTGTTTCCCTGGCATTCGATGCTCGGTGCATCCCGGAAAGTCTCCCTCGCTGCTGCTCTTTGCTAGCGGTCGAATAATCTGTAGCGGTTTGAAGCGCACGATGGACGTTCTTGACATCGGAAACATCTTTATTCCCTTTATCGACATGCACAAATCAACTGTTCAATAAAAATTTTTTTTATTTTCAAAAAAAATTTTTTTTAAATTTTAATAAGATTTGAAATCATTACTTTTCGGGGGTCCTAAGGGACGATTACCGGCCTCCTGTGGTCAACAGGTGGCCGTTGCCCGACTGTGGCCACTTTCCCGTCGACTGTGGCCACTTTCCTACAGGAGAAATCTCGTAGAATCGGCTGTGGCCAGTCCGCCACTGAAAAAGTATGTACTTGTACTACTTGCTTGTTGAAATACTAACTAACATGTTTTTTAAGCCGCTGCCGTGTTTGAGCTTTCAGTCTACGCCGCCATTTGCACGGTCGAATATATCGAAGCGAGTTGGCATAGTACACGAATATGTCCAAATTTGGAAACGCGCACATTTGTTAGTGAAGTGAGATGCAAATCCCGCTTTCTCTGAGTACAAAAGCTAAGCGAAAAGAATAAACCAACAGTAAGAAGATCGTCGCGAATCCAGAAGCACGCCGTCTCTTGCAAATAAGGGGCAAGTGAACATACACAGCCGCTAGCGAGCAGCGTTCGCGATTGACGCCCTTTATCGGGATGCGCCATCTTCGCGCAGTCGGTCGGATTACACTGTATTCACCGCGTGGTAAGGAAGTGCCAAGCCCATGACAACGCTCGTTGGTTGGCCAAAGTGGAGCTCTGGGGGACCCTGGACCAAGCAAAGCGCGGCAGCTTCGGCCAAGCAGATGCACAGAAGCCATCTCAAAATTTTTTAAAAATCCTGATTTCGTCTAAAAAACGCGAAGGTCTGGCATTGACTAAAATGTCTTAAATCCAGTGTTCTATTCCATAACGCCTATTATTCTCCACTATCATCCCCTTTAAAGAGTCGGTGGGATCGGCTTTTATACAAATTACGATGCAAAAAATGTAGACTCATGAAGCAGAAAAAGAATAATCAGCCATGTGCACGTAAACGTTTGCTTAGAAATGGTAAAGTGGAGTACGAGCAAACATATAAAATGTTGCGCATACCTAAAGCTACCTCAGCATAGCGCTTGATTGGCGACATACCAGGTTTGCCTATTAGCGTCGATGTGACCGTACATTTGTATGTCCTCGATATTAAGCGATCTAAATACGAGATTGCTTCCTGAGTTAAGTTACTTGCGGCTTGTCTTTTTAAAAAACTAACTCGAATCGGCAGATAGTTTAGTAAATATTACTGGCAAAAAAACTGTACGCTGATAGTTCCCATTTCCTGCTCCGTATATAATTCAGAGGAGAGTTCGTTTCATAGAGAATATAGCGCGCACATGTTCTAACCCAGAAATAAGCAGTAGTACAACAATATGAAAAAAACAAGCTGCAGTTGATGATGGCTGCTCACCGGCAGGCTTGATCTTGAGTCAAGCAAGAAATGCCGCAAGCTAAGAAAGATATAATCTAAAACATGAATAACATGTCAACAGTTTGACAAGCTCAGAGACAATCGGCTTTGGCGGCGCCTAGCGGTAGGCCGTTGTGCCCAACGCTTGTGTTCGCATCAGCACCTAGCGGTACCCACGCCCCATCGATACAACCCTAATCGGTCCCGTGTTCGTGGCAAAAAAATTACTGAGCTATCCTGTCAAATGCGGTATCATTTGACAAGTAGAAACGTTCTGAACTCCACACAAATAGGGACACTGCGAAAAATCGGAACCGGCATACGCTTCGGATATTTGCCATGTCTGTAATCTGCATTGAATTTTAAAATTTGGAGACGAGTAGGAATTTGCTACGTCCCAGGGTGACCTGCCCCAGGAGCGCGTCCACGGTAAATCTCCCACTAATTTGGGGTGGATTTCCCACTAATTTTTTGCTCCCATTCGCTGCTCCTTGACCGACTAGTGCAGTTACAGTAGGCCTCGATCCTGACTGTGATCACTGATCAACGAGAATTATAGACTCGAACAGTGCGACCTGTTTTCGGTAAACCTAGCTTTAGTTATAGTGCCGCCTTTCAATGGACACTCTGCCCATTCTTGGCCCGCTGCTTTTGCAGCGCCGCGGAATGATTCGTTAATGCCGCCCAATGTGGCCCGCTGTCTATGCAGTAACTACTCGCCCAATGTGGCCCGCTGTCTTTGCAGCAATTATTCGCCCAGTGTTGCCCGATGTCTCTGCATCAGTTATCCGCCCAATGTGCCCGCTGTATTTGCAGCAATTATTCGCCCAATGTGGCCCGCTGTCTTTGCAGCAATTATTCGCCCAATGTGGCCCGCGGTTCACCTCACTTCGGCGCGAAACTCACTTCGGCGCGAACCCACTTCGGCGCGAGCTCACTTCGGCGCGGCACATTTCGGCGCGGCTCAGTTCGGCGCGAACTCATTTCGGCGCGGCGCACTTCGGCGCGAACTCATTTCGGCGCGAGCTCATTTCGGCGCGAACACACATCGGCGCAAGATCTTGTTTTCTTCCAAAAATTGTGATTTATCAGTCAATTTGTGTGGAAACCCGCACAAGATTTCCAAGTTGCATTTGTACTTTGCCATGCGTCGCCAACGTCTCCACGTCTCCAACGTACACGTGTTCATTGGTTCCTCTGACGTGCATACGCCGCCAACGTTCTCACGTCTCCAACGTCCACACGTTCAGATGTTCCTTCGACGTGCATAAGTCGCCAACGTCTTCACATCTCCGACGTTCACACGTTCATGTGTCCCTCTGACATGCATACGTCGCCTACGTGCCTACGTTATCGTCCTTTGGGCAGAACGCCAAAGCTCTCGACTGGATTGCTACTGCGGCTTTATCATCGTTTCATGTTGCTTCCGACCAGTCGTCCAAGAAAAATCCGCATTCCACGTGCTAAAACGCGATGTCCTGTAATAGTTGTTTATGAAAAAATAACAAGTCACTCTGAGGTTTTTAGGATAGCTGAGCAGGTACTCTCAGTCCGGAATCAGCCGAAGGTTGCGGACAACGGCCACAGTTACGTCTTCGACAGATGCAGCGCAGACGAAACTCTTCGCTTCTACAGGTGCGACAAGAAGCACGACAGCTGCCCCGCAAGAATTCACGTATCCGTGGAGACTGGTGGCATTGTCCGACGCATCAACGACCACATTCACGGAAGCGATGTCACGCGCATTGAAGCTGCACGGGTGGTAGCCGGAGTGAAGCGCCGGTGCGCAGAAAATCAAGAACTTCCCGGACAGCTGGTCGCTACCGCATTGCAGATAGGACGTGAATTCAGTGCCAAAACAGAAAAAAGACTTTAGAACGTCAATGAAGCAGTCATGGGAAAACTGCCAACCTCTCGAGCGATGAAGCAGGCCATCAACCGCCAACGCAACAAGATCGGCGCCGTGCCTGCAAATCCGCTAAATCTTCGGGACCTAGTAATTCCGTAACCATACAAGTAAGCATTGACTACTAGTGTAAAGTAATGATTTGATTCATTTCAGGTACTACTGTCCCGACGAAAACACTCGTGAGCTCTACGTCCTGGCTGACTCGGGTCCAAGCGACGACCGGGTCATCATATTCGGCCGTCAGAGCAGTGCCGAGTGGGCCCACCTGATGCAAGTGCTCTACGCGGACGGCACGTTCTCAATCTCGCCGTCCGTATTCTACCAGGTCTTCGTCCTTCTCGCAAAACGGGGCAGCTACGTGCTTCCTGTTGCGTATGGCCCACTCCCGGACAGGAGACGCGAGTCGTACGAGCGGTTCTTCGCTCTGCTGAAGGTACATATTGCAAACTATTTGTTGATTTTCCCGTAAGCTGTTGTTTCAGGGTGCTCGGCTTCAGTTGAATCCAGTCACTGTTTCGCTGGATTTCGAGCAGGCCACGCTCACCGCCATTCGCGCTGCTTTCCCTGGGTCTGCTCTGCTCGGTTGCTTGTACCACTTGGCGAAGAACGTGCGCCTTCATGTGAGCCGAGAAGGGCTTCTGGCAAGATACAACACCGATGCAGGCTTTGCCCTCCAAGTCCGAATGATCGTCGCCTTGGCTTTTGTGCCGCTCGATGACGTGGAACTGGCGTTCGAAACGCTTGAGGACGAGCTGCCTGACGAGCTCCAGCCGGTTCTTGCTTACTTCGAAGTACGAGTTGTCAGTACATAACAAATATACAATTGCTTTTTAGGCGTACTACATTGGTCGTCGTCGCAACGACAACATTCGCCGTCAGCCATTGTTCCCCAAAGAGCTTTGGTCGGTGCATGCAAGGACCGTCGGCAACCAGGACCGCACTAACAACCATGCGGAAGCGGCGCACAGGAAGCTGCAGGCGATGCTCCAAATGGACCATCCGAGCCTATGGAAGTTCATCGAGTCTCTAATGCATGTCCAAAAGGAGACGGATTTCCGATACGAGCAGTACGTCCGCGGAGATCAGAACGTCCCAAAGCGCAAGAAATACCGGGGGGCTGACGAACGCATCCTCACGATCGTAACCGAGTACCGCAACCGAGAGATCATTGAGTACCTCCGAGGCATCGCTCACAACTTCCAGATGGAGTAATCTGTTTATTTCTTCTTTTCCCACTTCACTCATTTCCGTTACCTTGTTAACCTTAGTCCCTTTGCGCTAAGTTCCCGTGTTACCTTCCACTTGTGCCCCTTGCAGTGCCGTGTTCTCCGGGTCTAGGCCTTTCGGTCGGGTATATTGACTTTGTTGTTTCCCTTTGTCCGGTGTTTCCGGTTAACGGTGCTTCACTTTGTCAGGATTTCATGCCTGCAGACTGTAAACTTTAACTGCAAAAGATCCAAATGTCGATGTGTGTTCGCGCCGAAATGAGCTCGCGCCGAAATGAGCTCGCGCCGAAATGAGCTCGCGCCGAAATGAGTTCGCGCCGAAGTGTGCCGCGCCAAAATGAGTTCGCGCCGAAGTGTGCCGCGCCGAAATGTGCCGCGCCGAAGTGAGTTCGCGCCGAAGTGAGCTCGCGCCGAAGTGAGTTTCGCGCCGAAGGAGCTGCTCCGTGTGGCCCGCTGTCTCTGCATCAATTATCCGGCCAATGTGGCCCCCTGTATTTGCAGCAATTATTCGCCCAATGTGGCCCGCTGTCTCTGCAGTAACTACTCGCCCAATGTGGCCCGCTGTCTTTGCAGCAATTATTCGCCCAATGTGGCCCGCTGTCTCTGCATCAATTATCCGCCCAATGTGGCCCGCTGTATTTGCAGCAATTATTCGCCCAATGTGGCCCGCTGTCTCTGCATCATTTATAAGCCCAATGTGGCCCCCTGTATTTGCAGCAATGATTTGCCCAATGTGGCCCGCTGTCTCTGCAGCAATTATCCGCCCAATATGGCCCGCCCAAAATTGGCCCGCTGACTGTGCAGCGCCGCGCTCTGCGCGTTCCGGCTTCATTGCCGTGATCCCGGTACCACGTTTTGTGTATACCTTAGGATGCCACACAGTATACTTAACCTCCCTATATGTCGTAGCAGGGGAAGACTGCTCATTAGCAGGCGCCGATGTAGCTTCATATGGTGGCAACGTAAGCCCTACTTGCCAGCTTGCTACTGTCTTTGAAGAGCTTACCCGAGTCGCAGGCAAGGTTTCACAATAGTTGAAGTAGCTTGCCCATTCGCAACAGGTGATTATGAGCTGTTTGAGGCCAAGGTTGGCAGTTAACGGCTTAACAGAAGGACTAGGTTCACACAAATAATTTGTTTCCGCGGTATGCGAACCTAGACCACTTTTATGTACGCGCCCCCATGTAATGAATGCTCTGTCCAGCTGCGTCGTGGTCACTGACATGCCGCTTGTCCGGACCTCGGGTGATAAGTACACTGTGCCTTCACTTCAGGAGTGCGACTCCTTGACTTGACTTCCGGAGTCTTACTGCTCCGTATCCTGTTTATTTTATTCACCGCGCGCTTAAGTTTTTCATAATGCTGCTTCATGAATGCCTAGCTTTCCGGAGCTGGCCTGCTACCGTGCTTAATATTCCGGGGCTAACCGGCCTTCGTGACTTGAAGTTATTCATCACATTTACCTGACTGTCGCGCGAAAGCCCAGAGCGTACCGCTCTGTGCTAGGTACCTTGTCTTGCACCCGCAACTCGCATTGTTATGCGTTACCGAACTCTGTCCAGGATCGGGCCACCAACTGTAACGTGCCGACGGGTGCCACGCAGGCATACGTCACCGTTAACTTGCACTAATTACCGCACCGGGTTTGATGCGCCCTTTTTGAGCTCTCAGGATACACTTCCAGGGCTGCGGCGCCATGGCAGTGCCCTTATCTTTTATCTAAAGGGCATCTACCACTGCGGCAAGGGCCGAAAAGCGCCGTACTGGCCTTGTATTCTAGCAAATGTGCCATGGCTTCACAATCCGAAACCATCAAGTCAGGCCTAGAGGGAGCTTTGCACTAGCCTCCTCTATGAACAGAGCCTACTAGGCATGCCCTGTACTTCCGTGCTTGCATGCTTCAATATGGGCTACGTGCGTTGTAGTACGTCACTGCTGGCCGTAAGTGTGCACAAGTATTGCCCTAGTGTCACTTAGAACAAGCTAGGTATCCCACATAGTGCCATGAGTCTGCCTTCATTCAAGCTTGTATGCCTATATGGGACGAGGGCCGGAAAGCGCACATAGTGTTGTCATGCATGCCACGCCAGAAGGTACAAGTTCGCACGTATGGGCTCTGTGCTAGCGTGCATCACATAGTAGTCGCATAGAAAGCCTAGGCTTATAGGACAGATACGATAGATAGTATAGGATAGAGACACTATATTGTAATGATACACAGCATTGCCTGCGTTGGCCTGCATGTGCCCAGATTGGCAGTACTGGCCTTTGCGCCCGTCGGTACTTTGCCTAGGATCGCTTGGACTAGGCGAGTGTGAGCGCAAAGCATACATGAGTACCTCGCCTAGGTGCACGCAGCCTGCCAGTATCTCCTGGAAGAATCTTTTCGAGACACCTGTGTCACCTCCCAATAGCGAATCGACACCAGGCTTCCATATGTGTCACCGCTAAGTATGCATCAGTACTGCTTATGAACACGGAAGCATATGCGAGTACTTTTCATCAAAATTGAAGGGAATAAGCCTCGTCGGGGCTCTGTGCTGATTACAAAACGTACTTGGAGCTTGTTCACTCGTGGCGACGTATGCAACTGGAAAGAAGCGTAGCACTTGCCACTTCTATGCCAAGCAAGTAACTGCAACGAAGGGATGTAAGCATGTCCGAAGCTTGCGTATTTTCTCGGAGAATGCCTGCGCCTATCGCGCTTACTTTGGAATAAAGCATGCTAGTCCTCAGAAAAATTCTCCGTTAGGACAAGCTCCCCTCACTAGAGTAGAGTAGTAGAGTGAGAAACGGACCAACGCCCAGCGATCGACCGACGGCCACCGACCGAGTGTGGGCGCCCCCAACGCACTCGACGTCGCGTGGATCCGTGGCCTAGTGGATAGCGCTGCGGATTTCAAATCTAACTTCACTCTCCTGGTTCGATTCCGCCGCGGGTCCACATTTTTTCACGGACGCCAACTCCTGGGGCAGCGACAAGTTCCCAACATGGTGCGTATCGGCCGGCTTCTCCCATGCACTCTGCAGCCAACCGACAAACTCCCGCCGAGCGGCTAGACGAGCACCCCACGGCGACCCGAGGGAACGCTGTCGGAGCACTGCAGCCGAGGCGCAGTTGGCGAAAGGCAAGGCGCGGCGCTCGCCAGGAAGATATCGCCACTGGAGGCACTGGACCGCTGCAGTAGTCAGCGGGGCGAGGTAGAGAGAAAGAGCGGCAGCAAGTGCAGAACGGAGAAGGAGCGGGCGAGCGTGCGAAGACCCGCGTGGCAGCCGGCAACGGCGTGGCGAGCAGACGCAGAACGCTCCGAAGGGACTCAGAGCTGCGGAGGCGGCGGAGCTGTGAGAAACGGACCAACGCCCAGCGATCGACCGACGGCCAGCGACCGAATGTGGGCGCCCCCAACGCACTCGACGTTGCGTGGACCCGTGGCCTAGTGGATAGCGCTGCGGATTTCAAATCTAACTTCACTCTTAAGGTACGTTCCTGGTTCGATTCCGCCGCGGGTCCACATTTTTTCACGGACGCCAACTCCTGGGGCAGCGACAAGTTCCGAACAGACCCCTGCTGTGCCAAGTCACGAAGCATTGCTGCTAGTGTCCAAATAAGCGGCTCGCCGCATCAAAGCATGAGCGTTTGTCCTCCGCTATGCGAGCGTTTGTCCTCGGCTCACTAAGCATTACGCTATCACTGCACAGGAGTGTTTCTCGTAGCGATGAAGAACGCATGCGAAAAGACGCTAGTAACAGGCATAGCTGCTTGAATCGCAGCGAATAAAACACAATGTAGATGAGCGTAAACATGTGCTATCATCACACGGTACGCTCACTAAGTGCGTACCGTGCTTAATCCACGAAACATAAGTGAAGGTAGGAACGTAGAACCAATGGATACTAGGAAACGCATTCCTGGATGGACGGCCAAAGTAAGGTATATCTGCTTGCGACGCAGCCAAACGGCACCGAGATACACCGCAGAAATCAGAGCAAACGTGTGGCAATTTAAATGAACGCTCATGAAGTGCGTACGTACATTGGTTAGGCAAAATCGGACGACTGAGTGAGATACGCTGCTTGTGCAGTAGCAGCATTATGGCATTTTCATTGTAGCGAAATAGAGCCCATTCATCAACGCTCACGTAGTGCGTAAAATACCGCTTCACAAAACGTATATCGTGACGAAAATATGGGATGAGAGAGTACTAGGACGAGCAGTCCTAGTACGCGCAGTGCCTGCATATGGGATGTCAAGTATCGAGCCATAGCTGCTTGCAGCGCAGCAAAATCACAGTTGAACTCTGTATGGCCCGATATGAAAATCAAACGGTACGCGCACGAAGGGCGTGCCATTGTTCTGCTTCAAAGAACGAATAACGAGCCGGGACTTGTGGCTATACAAGTGCTAGAAGACGCTTTTCTAGCACGCGCAACACACGCGGGTAGGCGGCGAATATCTCGCAGGGCTGCTGGTCTCGCAGCATCATAACAGCGCAAAAGGTACAGCATAGTAAGCATAGCAAGGAAGAATCACTGCCAGGACGCTCACGTAGTGCGTCATTGAACTTAGGCAAAAAGACGGCTTAGGTAGCCGCTATAGGAATCATTTTGCATGCTACACTTGGTACAACTTCACCCACCTGTACTCGGATCGCTGCTACTGAAGTCGTGCGGGCGTGCTCGTAGGTCCTCGTGCCACTGTGTCGCTGAGACGGATTCCGACACCGTGCCGGGTGAAGCTCGTTGCTGTACCGTGGTTACTAGCCTCTGCTAGCGAGACGTTCCGTCGGGAAGTGATCACGAAGGCTCTTTCCCAAGCCTTTAAACCCTATGTTTTCGTTTCGCCCCCAACGTCCCGTGTCCGCCCTTCGCCTTGCATCACCTTATTTACATCTTGCGGCGCCACGGAGGCGACCCCGCCACGGGCGCATTCCTTAGCTAGCCTCCGACCATCCCGATCGGCCTCTACGCACGAAGCGGAGGTGACGCGATCGACCTCCGATTGCCCGCGTCACCCGGATGTGCACTTTGTGTCGCATGTTATGCATGCAAATGAGCCCGCGCGGCTCTCGCCTTTGCACCAAACAGCTACGCATGCAATGATATCTAGCACATATTATAAAACCTGATCATTCCAAACAGACGTCATTCGCGACGCGGATTAGTTAAACTGTTGAGCTACGCTCTGTTTAGCCTCTTGCACTTCACGGAGAAAACGATCGGTGCATGTGACGCGGCCATGGCAGAGCAGCATAGGGCAAAAAAACAGTACTAAGTTATTCTACGAGAAGTCATAAAAACCTGTTCGTTGAGCCTGTCCACTCACGCTGCATACATTTTGCCTTCTTGCAAATGTGCGCTTGGCACAGGATTACCGCTATGGCCAGCATAGAAAGTATGCGAACCACGTAGGGCTTTTTTTAAAAACACTGCCCTACCCCGAAAAAACTTATTTACGCTAGGCTTACAACGGTGGTTAAGACGGACCCTTATACCGTTCTACTCTGCTAAACTTACGTACCCATTTGCATGCTTCCTAGAAAAAACCGAAGTCCTGGGGGCCGGCCCCCAGGCCCCTTCTGTACAAGACACCTTTTAGTCCGATGAAGGTCACAGATATGGTAAAGACTTAGGTTTGACTGAAGCAAATTTACCATAATTTTCGTGGTTTTTTTTGCATGTCATTACACTGGCCACGTGATAAACGGGCAATTTCACTTGGATTTTCGCTTAATAGACCCGAAATTGTCCAAATCCGAGCAAGCTGACGGCTAGCGGGAGCCAGAGGGCCACCCACCCCCTCCCGGGCCCCCGCACAGGGTTGACTCTGTCCTTCTATATTTTCGCACATGAAAAGTAAGCTTTGGTGCAAGGTTTTTGGATACGTGTCGCCCGCCAAGTGGCACAAAAACTGGTATCGCCTAAGGGAAGGACATACTTTGGAATTTCTATCAATATGCTATCGTAATTGACCTTGAATAAAACCTGTATGGTTGCGGGCCTCTTCTTTCTTAGGCATCATGGCAGCTCAAACAAGTCGTGCATCGAGAAGCGTATAACCCCTTCAATGTGTTTATGAAGGCGAATAAGTTCTGCACCACAATCAGCGCAAGGCGGCATTTCAAGAATGTTTGCTTTCGTCTAAAACAGGCAGGAAACGAACTAAGGCATTTCTATAAGATGTTCAATGGCTATTTTTGCCACGTATTGTAATTGATAATTGCAAGTTTTTCAACTGGCGCACTGCGCCGGGTCGTATTCTGCTGCTTTAGGTTGGGAGAGTGGTTAAAAACTCTTTTCAGCCTGTCTTACTTTCGCCGGTCTTGTCAATGGAGCATGTGGCGTTTCCTAACCTGTCTTCAAGATTTTCCCAACATTTTCCGTCTGATGTCATCCAATTTTAGCGCTCCCCTTAACTCTGACCCATTCTCCAGACCCCGGCCCGCCTCCCAGACGTGCTTCTTTGGAAGCGACCGGTGTACCGTGACTTTTCTGTTATACATCGTAAAGCTTCCTACGACCACGACTCGTGCAGCGATTAAAGTATCAACTGTCCGCGAGAACAGCCTGCATGCGGCAGTAATTCGGCATACGTGCGTGGAAGCTAGCTTATTACAAGACTCGTAAAGATCTATTTCTTGCAAAAAAACTGTTATATTGAACCAGCACTTTGCGCTAAAATAAACGAAAGCTTCGAGATCACTATATCAGCCAGCCATAATAAAAACCAAAATTTTACTAAGCAGTCCATCATCCTACGACGGAACGTAGACGACAAAGACTATAGATTCCCTAAAATAAATAAACCTTGAGAACAAGCATTTCGCGCACAACGTTTTCCGCTGCAAAAATCGTAAACAGTAGAAAAAACAAGCTTTTCAAACCATGCAGCAACCCGCTTCGTCATTCAGTCGAACTCTCCGCAAACGTTCATGGAAGTACCTTCCGCCGCCACTGCGCAATCCGCTATTTGGTAAGCCAATCCAGGGCACTTACAGATTGTGCACATCATAAGCTGGTCATTTGACCACAAGCGGAAGGGCTATGGGAAATGTTCTGTGAATGACGCCCTTCGACAAGCTTGTGCTCGAGTCGTAGCCCTTAATATGACTCTCTTTTTTGTGCGGTGTTATTGCCTTTTCGGCGGACAGTGTGAACCGTTCTTCATCTGAAGTAACGGGGTTATAAATATCCTTGAATTTCAGTGAGAAAAACATGTAGCTCATCGCGATCCTTCTGGCGTTTTTGTACTTGCCCTTCCTCAATTTTTATCCCAAGGAGGGGGTGAGGAAATATACCTACCCTATTCTTGATTTACAATCCCGCTTGTGTTCAATGGCCAACTGCTCCGGAAAATGATGGCAAATGCGGTCTTTACACAACCGTATGGAGCGCGTAGTTCATTCTGAGACAGGCTTTCGAGATACTAAAAATTCGTACGTTGTTGCATTAGTTCACATAGATTCTCGGAGCGTGATGTACGTAAAAATCTAACTTGTTCGCGCTTTTTGCGCCGTTGAGAACCTTGAACGACGGCACCGCTGACACATTTGCGAGTTACATCGACTTTATGTAAAGCTGGGCAAAACTAGGATTTGTTGTTTGTAAAGCGAAATGACGCTTGCTCTGTCCACAACGCATCACGGCCGATGCAAATGCGCTTCGAATAAGTCGTTTAATCGGTTCCACATTCGTAAAAACGTTTGTAGAACCTGATTGCGAAAGCCATAGCCATCGCTGGAGCAGAGCTCAGTCGGTCCTCATTCACGTCCTTATTCTGCCTTGTGACGTAGTTTCTAACTTTAACGACAGATTTGCAAAAAAAGAACGAAAACATTCCTTCATGGGATGCTCGTGCAAGTCATCGTATTTTTGCTATGTTGATAGCTTGCTCGTTTTATGGGCACTGCACGCGCCGTAAAATCGCTACCGTACGGCTAGGGTACGGGAGGCGGAGGGGGGGGGGTCATTACGGCTTTACGATACGGGTTGCCTACCCCAAATCTTATTTCCTAGTCGATTCTGCAAATTTTGATTTGTAGCTATGCGCAACATCATTTGCCTTAGCCGTTATATGTGGGTAACTTAGATCGTAGTAAGAAACTCCAGTCAGTACATGCCTAGCTTTAGACGCTTCGAATGCGTTGACAATAAAAAATATTTCTAAAAACCTGTCGACATTGGTGGCTTTGCCGGTTTGACTGAATGTTATACAAGCTCATGAAAGGGTTTCTTGTTCGTTGGCTTATAAATCTAGAAAATGCGGTGTCACGAACGATCATTAGGTACCTATCCTCGACATCTACCCTCTCTCCGGTACGGTCTACCAAAGTGTAGTACAAGCAAAGCAATACAATTATACTATGCAAAGCAACTGAATATTGTTTTCCTCTTTCTTGTAAATCGCCTGTGTCCATCCGAAAAAACAAATTTGCTAGAAGGGCAGTCTCAAAGATACGCTGCTCTAACAAATCAGGGCCATACGGGATAACACGTGCGTTAGGTACGGGGGTTTCCAATTCGAACCGAGTCCGAATCTGAATTAGAAGGAAAAAAATAAACCGAAGCAAATCCGAACCCGAACTACGAAAAATGTACCGAATTTCCGAATCATTTCTGACAGGTACTCAACCATGTGCAACAGAGCTGGGGATTCGGATTCGGCTTCGGAAATTTGGAAATTCGGTGGTTTTCGCTTCGATTCGGATTCGGATTCGGTTTGCCAAAATTGGACCGAATTTCCGAATCTTTTCGGCCCGCCCGCAACATGCAAAATCTGGCCCGCGGCAGGCGATACCAACGAAATTTTAGCGAAAAATTTGACAAATATAGTGAAAAAATTTTTTTTCGGCGCCTAGCGGCGGGCAATTTATCTAGTGTGTGTGTGTGTTGTGGACGTGAATGTCACGAAAAAAAACGAGAAATGTCGCCAAAATTCTACCTATTTTTAGAAAAACGAGCCAAAATGTAGGCATGGGCGCACGGTGCTGCTGGTTATTTATGTGCAAAGTCAAGATTCGTCCACTATAGTCAACATAAAGGGCAAAAGTTCTACCTGTACAAGATACCATAGGGGGGCAAAGACACTTTTCGGGCACTTGTGGTAACAAGCCTTTTTCCGGGGCATAAGACCCGTCCAGGTCCAGCCCGGCTCGCTCAGTGCCCGGGCCGGGCCGGGACTGGATTTGAAGGCCCGCGGGCCGAGTCTGGTCGCGCGCCGTGCGGTATGATGATCCGTAATGTTCACGGCACGGCATGCGGTGCTTCTCAATGGCTTGGCAAAAACCTGTACTTGTACGCTTGATAAAGCATATTGTCCGTTAGCACAGTCTTTTCGGTAGACTAATACTCATTCCAACCCCACTTTCAAGCAGGGAACAACTAAGTGCTGTTACGACGTTCGCGACTTTACCGGCGCAATTAGTACGAGAAGGCAAGCGAAATTTTTTGCATTTCAAATTTATATTTCTAGTGATTTAGTCTCAAAGTTTTTGCCGCTGCTCAGCGGCATAGAAAAGTAGAACGCATAAAGAACCCAATGAAATAAGGCTAACTTTAGAAAATATTAGCGGTGCAGGAGCGGAACCAGCACCGAAACAACGATTTTGCGTGTGTGAACAGTTTTCGCTGCCGACGGAAGCGCGTTCGCGCACGACCTCCGCTTATCGGACGCGCCATCTTCGCGGAGTTGTCAAGTGCGCCGGCGTTCGCGCTTAGACCATGTTGACAACTCTTCGCGCAGTGTGAGAGGTCTCGGCAACATACGCGCTGCGGCGAGAAACAGTTCTGAACAGCGAATGCAAAGCGTTGTCAACTGAGTGAGAAACAGAGCTTGCGGTAAACGACAAACCGAAATTAGCAAACGCTGCCGTAGGAAGACTAGGTTTAAGCAGCTCTTGTCGAAATTAAAGTGGTTAGAAACTTTCACTAGACATGCTGTTTCAGAGGCGGCACCCCTTCAGGCACGGAGCCGCTGCGAGTCCAATTCAATTCCAAAATTCAAAAGTGGTTCCGTTTAAGGGGGAATGACCTATTAGGCTAGGGTTCAGCGGTTTTAGTAAAAGTCAAATGGCATTTTACAGCGGCCACTCCTACCCATGTGAGCATCATGTTTTCGGCGCTCCCGACAGGATGCTATGGATTGTTATACTTGCTGGTACTTAGGACGCGGAAAGCGCGTACGTACCGGTGTACGTACGTACGTACCAGGACCGTTAATCAGAATGGACCGGTATAATGGGCAGGAAATAAAGCCACAATGAGCAGAGCCAGCCTGCAGCAGTTCTGTAATCGCCTTAAAAAGGCCGAAAATCGAAAATTTAGCTTGGTAATCGTTGCTTATAGGCAGTGATGTATTTTCCTCCCGAATTTTCCTCTTCCTCCTCCTCACCTCTTCCTCTTCCTCGGAGGAAGAGGAAGAAGAAAGAGGAAATAAATTACGGAAGGAGGAAAGAGGAAGAGGAAAATTATGAAAATTGATCTCAAGAGGAAAGAAGAAGAGAATGATGAAATTAATTTTGGTAAGGAGGAAAGAGGAAGAGGATGAGGAATATTTTTCCTCATGCATGCCTTTCCTCCTCATTTTTCCTACTCTCTTGCTGAATTTGCTTCATTTACGCATTTTCTTCCTGAATTTTCATCACCTTAAAGAGGAATGAGGAAGAGGAAGAGGAAATTAATTCTTGGAAGGAGGAAAGAGGAAGAGGAAGATTAACCTCTAAGAAGAAAGAGGAAGCTGAATGAGGAAAATGTATTATCCGGAGGAGGAAAGAGGAAGAGGAAGAGGTTTTTATATGTTGTGAAGGAGGAAAGAGGAAGAGGAGGAGGAACATATTTCGTTTTGCACAAGACTGCTTATAGGCTTAGAAAAAATTTAATGTTGCGTTGATGACTGGTTGACATGGTCTTCTTATCAAGTAAATTACAGTTTCTGAAAGACGTCAGAATGATTTGAATAATTCTCGGACAGTAAAGGCGAAAAAGTATCCATAAACGGCGATTTCCGGCTGAAGTTTAGCTCAAGAAGCCGTGCAAACGACAATTTTGTGGCATTTTCAGCGGTCTGCAGGGTCGTGGTCCGCTGGATATCCGTCCTTCTTCATAGGAAAGCCGAACCAGGGAATAATCCCAGGACCATGGACGCGGACCGTATTTTACAGCCAACGCATCCGGTCCGGCCCGGCATAACGGTCCGGCCTCCGATGCCTACCACCTAACCTCATACATCTGAGGTCGCCGGTATCCATCTCGTCCGGTTTTACCCTCACGAGGACGCGCCGGCCGGTCTGCACGTCGCTTGTTAGGCGGATGTCGAGAGTAGTCGACCTTGTTCATTGTTTTGGCCATGTCGCGTCAAGGATTTGCTTCCACGACGCAATGCGCTTTCGCTACGCAAGTACCATATTACAAAAAGGGCGTAAACAAGGCTACACGTCAATTCGGGAAACGTCAATTAGGGAAACGACAATTCGGGAAAACTAATTGGGGAAACGTCAATTCGGGAAACGTCAATTCGGGAAACGACAATTCGGGAAATTAATTCGGGAAACGACAATTCAAGAAAAACACAATTTGGCTGCCTGGGCCTGGGCCTTGGCCGGCCCAAAAAGCCCAGTTCCAAACATTATACTTTTGAACTTGAAACTTGAAATAGAGCCCCACCTTGAATAGAGCCCTACCATCCGCTTCCTAGCCAGCCAGCTTGTGTGTCTTTTAACTCCATGTTAAGGCTGTATCTGAATAGATAACGATAAAACAACAATTTTCGAGCAAACAATGAATCGAGAGAACGAGAAATAAAATTTAAAAAAAATAAAATAAAACTCAACCCTTGTTCCCCTCAACCAGCTGCACTTGCTTTGTCGGCCATTGTTCCTCTTAGCCGGCCGCGTTCGTTCGTGCGTCCGTCGCTTACAGTCAGCGACGCTTTGAGCGCTAAAAGACGGATACCTCATGGTTCCGCATGTCCCTTTATTTTGTCTTATCTCTGCCTACCTTTGCCATTAGCTTTGTCCTTCCTTGCCTTTTGCCCCTGTTGCTCCAGGAGCTTGGTTCACGCCATTGCCTTAATTCGTCGTAAATTCATGCAGGACCTGTGAGACAAACCTTGGTGCGCCTACAGGAGATGTTAAACATGGTTCCAACACACTGAAGGTCAACTAGTTTAGGTTTTCTGACATTTTAAGGTGGTTTTCCCGAATTGTCGTTTCCCGCATTAATTTCCCGAATTGTCGTTTCCCGAATTGTCGTTTCCCGAATTGACGTTTCCCGAATTAGTTTTCCCGAATTAACGTTTCCCGAATTGACGTTTCCCGAATTGACGTGTTACCGTAAACAAGGTTTTCGTGAGCATAGACAACTGAATGTCGACAGTATTAGTTTGTTTGAGGCAGAAGAAAATGCCAAAAATGCAGATTGCCCATGCCGGCGTCATGAGCACTAACCCGGTCGAGGCCCTTATAGTCGCTCGGTTTTCCACACAAAATTGGGATGGGGGCTTGCAACAGGTCGCTTTCAGCTTTTAAACGAATGTTTTAAATGTAAAAGCGGGTATTTGGGGCACCCTGCTTGTAACACCCTTCTTTGTAAGGGTCCAGAATTTTGTGCTCGACCAGAGCGCCGCCGCACGGCCGACAAAGGGCCCGTAGACACAGGTTTTTCGTCGCCGCTTGTCGGCAGGAAAGATTTATTTCCGAATTAGGTGCCATTGGCTGGGATATCGTTATCGCTTAGCTAATGCGCCGCATCGAAGCGTCCATTCATCGAAACTCCGTTTAAGTTACGACTAGTTTGCATCCGTCCGCCTTGTTGTTGACGCCGAGCAGGTAAAAAAATGCAAAGAAAAGCAAGCGCCCTGAAACAGCTTCTTGCGGCATCGCTAAGCTGAGGGACTTTCGGAACGGAGATGTCCAAGCCCTTCGTCTGCTGCCTGCAAAGTGACGTCCTTGTTTTGCTGGTTTTCATTTGCCGCAAAACGTCCTCTAAAGCGGTAATTAGTGGGCTCCAGGTTTATCTCTACGCATGTCGCCATGGATACCACCATAGCGTCATTAGTAAGTGCTATGGAATGCCCGGTTTGCATGGATCCCTTTCGCGCACCGAATACCCTTTCTTGTGGGCATAGTTTCTGTCATATTTGCATGCTTCGGATGACCGACGATGGCCTGGAGGCCGTTCTCCAATGTCCTACGTGTCGGCAGCCTTCGAGTGTACCGCTTGGCGGATTCCCGACGAACAGCGCGATGAAACGTAAGTGCCAGGCAAGTCGCAAAACTCTGCCGAAAATCGATGTCACTGCTCGACCGAATAGCCGATAATCCGGGTTTTTGCCGCCTTCCGGTCGACGTAGAAGGGTATCACCTTGTAAAATCGAGGCCCCTTACCCGTGAAAAAAATGTGTCCACAATTCTTTTTTTTTCTGAAAAGTTGTTTCAAGACTGAGTAAAGTAGTCACGGTTGTCACCACTCCTTTTTTCTTTTTTGCCTGCGGAGTGCTGCGGTCTCACCTGTTTTCATTTTTTGTTCATCCTTCTATGTGAGGATTTTGGGTTGTGCGATTATATTGCTATGCACTCTCCTACAGAAGTCGACAGCGTCGTGCGAAGCCGCTTACCTGTTCGAAGCGGCGGACGTACCGTACCGTACCCGTACGAAGGCGATCTGGCAACGTGCGTCTCCTCAACGTGTAGTCCACCCAGGTAACGCCAGCGCTTATGATTATCACTGTCGAATTTTAATCGGTCAAGCGGATGCGCGACGGCGGCGGTACCCAGCAATGATCGGTCTCTCTGCTGGCAAACACGAGGAATCATTTCACTTCCTGGCAGACCAAAGGCAAAAACACGCTTCATGCTATTGTATGCAAGGTCGCCGGAAGTAGAGACAAAGCTATACAATAATTAAGATTTACTGGTTTTTCAGCTGTGGATGCTGTTTGCTTTATTAACTTTGAACGAAGTTTAGTTTAGTTCCTAGAACGCTAGGTCGAAACCGACAAAAAAGAACCTTGGAGCCCTTTGACACCTTCATCTCATTCTCTTCTGTGTCTCGTTCCGCCATATTTTTCCGTATTAGGCCCCGCCCGCGATAAGCCGAAATATCACTCAGGATGAAGTCGGAGTTTAGTCGGAGTTATTGAAGGGGTATACGTTAAACACGCTAATGGGACAAAAAGTCGACCCACAGATGTGCCGAAGGAAGGACCGAAGGCATTCGTTTCACACATGCTCGTTACTATGTTGTCGGGCCTTTAGTGGAGAATCCTTCGGGCCCGCGGGACTCGATCGGAAGGCCCGCTACCAACACGAAGCTTATACTGGGATCGGCTCTTTATAAGCACTCAGGTTACAACGTCTTCAAATAATGTCAAGCAAAACGCCAAAGTGCCAACTGAGATTAGTTGAATGTTCATTCCGGCGATTGTCCTTCCTTCGATTCGTCCTTCGTCCTAGCGGCTTCTTCACGCTGCTGCCGCGCTTATTTGAGCTCCTTGAGTGTCTGCAAAAGCTCCTGATTGTGGCTGTCTAGGCGTCCTTCGATGTCATCCATTTACCCGTTGAGAGAGTCCATCAGCTGGTCGAGATGTTGAAGCTTTAAAATTGGAAGTTGCATAAACAAATTCAATCAGTCCCGCATAGAGCGCTGAGGCCCCTTCAGTCGTTCTCGCGAATAATGACATCGTTACGCGGTCCGGTCATTCGTTCAATGTTTTGGGGGTTCAGCGATGACAAATGACACTTCTCGGATCCACTAACCAACGGACCGGTGACCTCAAAGTACACTTAGACGCGGGAACTGATATTCCCGTAGCATACTTACCACCCCGTAACGTCCTCCGTACCGTCCTCCGTACGGTACGGAATGCAGTACGTACCACATTAAAGCTGTACTACGACTCGTAATAGTGCATTTTTAGCCAGGGAATGATGCCGCACCGTACTCCGGTTTGCGCCAATACGGAACGGTACGTAAGCTCGTACTGGAAATGCGCCGTACCGTAGAATATGGTACGCAGTAAGGCAGGGCACGGACGGACGCACGGACGTCTAAGTATACCTCCAAAGTGAGGAGAGACCCTGCGTAGTGCGCTGGACCTCACTCATGGGACCCGGTACATAATGCGCTTTTTAGAGCAACACACTAACTGTGCCCAGTTTTTAAGCGTACTTTCGAGTTCAGTGAAGTTTCGGAGATTCTAACAGAAACTAGACAAGGCTTTTTGGGTCCATCCTTCTGTTCTGCACGAAAAACAGAAGATGATTGCCCGTAGCAAATAAATAAATATTGATGATGGTAATTTCGATAGACGAAAATACGAGGAAGGTGGTCAGGATATTTACGTTAGGACGGAATAGAACCCAAGCAGGCCGCCTACTGGGACTCAAAGCGCGGGGCAAAATCAGCAAGAACCCACCACCTTCGTCCACTTCCTCCTCGGCAGCTTCAGGCGCTTCATTGTTGGTCGAATTATCGGGTTCTCCAGTAGAGCTGTTGGCGTTCATTACAGGTGAATCGTCGGAGAGGGCGCTGTCGAAGAGCGGCTTCCAAATCTCGAAACGTATACAACATATGTGAGGAAAACCTAAAGCAAGATGGCGTTATGGCCGTCTTCATAACGTCGGTAACACGTGCAACTAATTAACAAAACTAGGTCAACATTTGGCGTAACCGCCATGCTGGAAGCGTCACGATACAAACACACTATTGCATCTAAATCAGTAAAAAAACTTGCGATTGTCGCCTGCCTCTAAGCAAAATCCAACGGGACAATTTTTCGTAAACTCATGCTGTTGTAGGCCAAACAAGTTCTACAATTTAGTCAAAAACGAGCAAAATTCGGCGAATGTTGTGCACGTGGAAACCAAGAGAACGCGCCGCGTTAGTCGATTTATCGACGCGTCGCTACCTCATTCGCGAGCGGCGAGGCCGAAGACTGGGAACGAATGACCAGCCAGCGGCTTGTGTCAAAGTGTGCACACCGCACTCTCAGCGCATGCGGATAAAGAATGCTTTGGCGAGCACGAAAACAGGACTACACTCGCTACGACATCGCTACACTAATGGGAGGAAAACAAAATCAGTTCTAACAAAAAAAGTGTTTTTGGACGAACTGCCTACGTGTTAAAAGAGGTCAAATTTCCACGCTTTTTCGGCTTGCAAAGATAAAAGTTCTTTAGGGCTCGATGAGCTTGCATACCGCGGAAAAATTAAGAAGCTGCCTATGGTAAGCGTAACGCGATGGTTCGACGTCACCTGCGCTGCGCATTCGGGCAGATAAGGGCCCCCGATACTACTCGAGTATAGGGGTCACTCATTTATGATATTGGGGGAGCAGTGGGACCGACCTCGGCATGGGGGGAGGGTCAACGGATTCGGCCCTTTCATAATGAGGTTAGTAAAAACTTAAAACTTAAACTTAAGGTGTTTTTCGTGGTTCCCATATAGTACTCAAGTAGTATCGAGCCCTTACAATTAGCTTCACTTTAAAGGTCGGAATGCTTAGTACAATCAACCTACAAGTTTAAACCAGGACTTAAGGCCCATGCTAGGATGGAAAGGAACGCGACCCGTGCTGACCCTTCTTCTCGAAGTCTCGTTTCATGGGCCATGTTCTCGGCTCGCGGAGGAGGCCGATATGTGAGTCGGTGTGTAAGGGCCTGTATGCCGGAAATTCTATTTGGAATTCCACGTGGACCGCGTGAAGGGATGCCCCTTCTTCCACAATGAACGCAACGGTAACATGTTTAGAGGAGTCTGATGGATTAGAAATTACTAGCGGGACGACGCGCGCCGCTAGGACTTTTCAGTCGGCATTCTAGGAGGGTTCTCGTGCACGGAGAATCCAAAAGTGTCATCCATTTTTGTGCAGGTTTCGTCCAGGGATAATCGTAATATAGCGTTTTTCCTTAGCGGGGTTTATGGAAGGGGACGTGCTACATCCAACTGCACTTACTTCCATTTGCATCTGGTAGGTCGTACGCGCATGATATCAACAAAAACGAGCATTGCTTAGGAGTCACTACGAGGTTGGCGACCGCTTCCGAAGTGAACGAGAGTAATGTCGCAGATTATATTGTCCCACTGCTTTGTTGCGAATAAACCGTGTTCACGAGGGGCCGTTAGGGAACAGCCAGAAAAAGGTAATCAAGAGTTTAGTACCTTTTGGATGGTCCAGCCCGTCCAGGTTAACGCATATCCAGTTAAAAAATGGCTAAATCAGAGAACAGCGGAGAAGGGAAAGCCTTTATTAACCCGCTATGAGGCACTGTAATTTACCGTACCAACCCTTGGGAAATGTAGCTCATCGTCTCTGCCGCAATCCTGCTTACCTCCGCAGTAAGAGGCACACACGTACATATCATGCCGGTGTACGACTACGACCCGCGAACGAGTTGCACCTGCGAGAAGCGCTTACGGCACGCATAGCCTGCCTCAGAAACGAGAATCCGGCACGACTGCACCCACTGCTACCGCTGTGCGACAANTACCGTTGTCCGGACTGCGCCAGTACGGTACGGTACGTAAAACCATCGCATACCGTAGAATACGGTACGCAGCGAGGCAAGGCACGGACGCCTAAGTATATCTCAAAGATGAGCAGAGGATGCCTAGTACGCTGGGCCTCGCTCATGGGACCCGGTATATAAGGCGCTTTTATGAGCACTACACTAGGGGTTCCCGGTTTTAAGCGTACTTTCGAGTTGAGTGAAGTTTCTGCGTCTTTGCCAGAACTAGACAAGGCTTTTTGGACCCCATCCTTCTGTTCCGCAGAAAAAAAAGAAGAAGATTGTCGCGTAGCAAAGAAACGTAGTTGATGGTATATAAGATAGTGTTCGTAAATATTTGCAAATCATAAAGACCTAACCGCTACCCACTTTGGAGGACATCGGCTTTGTAGGCTAAGCCTTTTATAAAGAATCCCAATTAAAGAATAAAGACCGTTAATATCCCACCAATTTTAATATTAATTTAATAAAATTGGTGGGATCTTAGCCGTTTTGACCCGAGCGAGTCCCAGGCGCAAGCGAATGCCATTCGCGAAATAACAGTTTGATAGGGGACTAGCTCGAACGTAGCAGCGATGATTTTCCATGGCTTTTGTCGCAATCGTGAGAGGTTTTCGTTGATGAGGAGAGGTGATTTATTATTCTGCTACTCATTATGCGGACCCCTGTTTCCTTCAGCCACGACCACAGCCATGAAAACACGAGAAAAGTGGTCGCGATATTTACGCTACGACGGATTAGAACCCAAGCAGGCTGTCTACCCGGTATCAAGCGCGGACCACGCTCAGCAAGAACTCACCGGCTTCAGCGACTTCCGCCTCGACAGCTTCAGGCGCTTCGTTTTCTGGTGAATCATCGGTTCGTCAGCGGAGTTCTTAGCGTTCATTGTGGTCGAATCGTCGAGAAAAGCGCTGTCGGAAGACCGGCTTCTAAATTATAGCTTATATTCAACAAACGTGAAGCCATTAATCTCAACAAATCGGCGTTATAGTCGCTTTGATAATGCATCAGAAGTAATTAACCAAATTGGACGGAACTATTTTGCCGAATCCTTCGTGCTACTACGAAACTATCAAAACCAGTAAAAACTAATAAAAAGTGTGCGCCTACAAAGCACAATCCGGAGCATTAGCCGGCACGTTTGTGCCAGAAACGCATTTAATAAATCAAGTGCATGAGCGAAATAATTTTCAGTAACCTTATGCTGTTGACCAAAAAGTTCTATCTATAATTCTGCGTCAAAAACCAGTAAAAACTGACGCATATTGTGCACGTGGCAGTCACGCGGACGCGTCGCGTTAGTCGATTTATCGATGCTGTCGCTGCCTCGTTCGCAAGCGGTGAGGCCGAAGACCGGCACCCAACGACCAGCCAGTGGCTTGTGTCATAATTGCGTCCTCTCCGAACTCTCTGCGCACGCGGATAAATAGTTCGATGGCGAGCACAATAGCATGACTACGCTCGCCACGAAGCTGCTGATAGCTTTGGTACGAACCGTGAAATATTTTCGAGAATACGTATTTTTGGGCGGCCTCGATGGCCCAGATAGAGTAAATTTACAAGCATTCTCGGCTTATAAAGCGATCCCGTCACAAAAGAATAAAAGTGAAAAGTTCCTGACTGCTTAATTTCTCTCGCGGTGACTGCCGACCGCTCTGAGTAGTTTGAACGGTCCATTGTAAGCGCTGAAATCAGTGCTTCCGATAAATAGAAACTTTCGCAATGAACTTGACCATCGGAAGACCGAATTCGTTCAGTTCACTAGAATTCACTGTACTGACATTTGTTGGCATTTCATCGCATAAATTAAGAAGCTCCAGGATAAGAGGAACGCGATGGTGACGAAAACTTTTAGCAAGGAGGTGCAGCGTGCTATTATGCACGTATGCCTTATAATAGCTCCTACATATGATTGTGGCCCAGCGAACAATTGCTGGGACGGTTCTTTGCTCAGCGTGTTCCGTCAGAGAAGAACCCCTTACAATCACCTCGTCTTAATGGGCCTGGCGCCAACTTCAGTCAAATCTACAAGTTTAGGAAACCACAACCTTTTTTTGTTAAAGTGAACTGAAGTTAAGGCCACGTTCAGTTCACTTCAGAGAGGTAATTGAACTAGGCAGCGTAGGTTCCTAGTTTTTACAAAATTACAACAACTGTTTTGTTGCTGTAGTTTTATTATTATTATTTATTTATTTGCTGTTTTTTAAATTAAGAAATGTTTTGATATTTGCTTTGTTAACAAAACAACAAAAAAACAATTTTACTTCATTTGTTCTTGTTATTGTGCGAACTATGGTCTGAACGTCGGAACTTGCGATTTCTTTTACGACCAGTCATCAAGACAAATCTTCAACATTGTTTATTTGCGCATCAATGGAAGCGGGACAACAAACTGCGTAACTGACGTCGCTCATCGCGGAAGCGGTCTCCAGCCTCGGAAGGAGTTCTAAGCCATACTATGTTTGCGGACAACGTGGAGTGTTCGACCTACCAAATGCAGCTGGAAGTAGGTGTAGTTGGGGTTGTTCACTTTCCGCACGAAGAAGTCGGGCATTTGGTTGTCGCCGTCCTCGTCGAAGTCCCACATGAAGAAGTCGTAGTCCGTCAGCAAGCGGTAGTTTGGATGTGTCTTGTCAGGCTTGTCCAGATAGCGAACCAATGCTTGGGAATTCTATTGCCGTATACGTCCCGACGGTATCTGTTAAAACAAACAGACCTGGCTTTAACCCTCTGCAACCGGTACACGACCTACGGGGCCGGGTCTCATTATAGGACTCGCGGGCGTGTCCTAGTTTTGGAGGACGTTATTGCAAAATCGCCCACATTTCATCAAATATGTCACGTCGAGAGGCGAGAGCCGTGCAGAGGTTTACTCGGCCTCCACGTTAGAACGAAAGGAGAATGAGGGGCATGGCGGGGAAAGCATGAGTTACTTCTGGAAAGTATATAATTTGCCACTCCGTAAGCAGAAGATAATAAAAACAACTAATAGGATGGTATGGGGCGGGACATCTTCGTTGAGTGGGACGTATTTCTGGATTCATAAACCAAATTACGCAATGTTACCGTTGCGGTCGTCTTGGAAGAAGGGGCAGCCTTTCACGCGATTCGCATGAAATTCCCACGCGATGCCTTCGTGGCACCACGGCGTGGTGCAGTCGCCGTTACTGACTTGGCATTCGACGTAGTGTACGTCTGGGTGGCATGTACCGCCGGGGGAATAAACTAGCTGTTCGTAATCAGTGATTTCTTCGGTGTAATTCCCAGTCAGTCGTAGAGTACAGCTCTCCGTTCCGAATTCCAGACTATAATGTGGTCATTAATCACCATGTCGGTGCCGCATTTTAAGTCATTTACCGTATTTTCGCTAATGACTCCCACTAATTACCCCCCCCCCCGTCCCTATCCGTTTAGGCGGCACCCAAAAATAACTCCACACTTTCTAATACCCCCTTTAGTAAAACCCCCTCGGAAAAACCCAGAATCAGCCATAAATACGGTCTATAGTGGTATTACACTACGCCCACATAAGATTGCGGCCGCAATGGCCGCAACGCCGCATTGCCGCAACGCCGCAACCTTATGTGGGCACCTGCCCACATTAAATCCACCACCGCATCACCACCGCATTGCGGCCACATTGCGGTGGTTGCGGTCATTGCGGCCGCAACGTTATGTGGGCACCCATTGCGGCCGCATCTTCAGCCATACTTTGCGGCGCCGCAAAGGGTGCCCACATAAGATTGCGGCCGCAATGGGCGCAATC
>JNEY01000273.1:177903-197071 GCA_020875895.1 Aphelenchus avenae
TCTTTCTTGCCCGCTATAGGAAGCATGCGATAGCGGGCTCGCTATAGCATGGAAGCAGGAAGCACATGTTGAAACTTTGAGCAGGCATAACTTTTTTCTAGACATCCGATGACGCGTTTATTTTTCACTTGTATATAACTTTAGAAGCCCTATCGGAATGATACCAAACTGCGACCAATAGCAACAACTTTTTGGGGGGACCAACCCAGACCAGCGCTTTAGTGTACAGGGATCGTTGTTCAGCAAAGTAGTTTAAAACTGATATCCGACCAGCTCGCAGTTGGCTACTAGCCGAGGCGGATATGGGTCACGGTCGGTTTCACGGCGCAGGGCCGACTACATCCTGAAAAAAAGCTGGTGTTGAACTTTTAGGGAATTCGCACCCGGGACGCAAATCGGCAAAGGGAGCGTCCAGAAATTATGTTAGCATAACATGGGGGAGGGGGGGGGTCAGCGATTTGTTAACCCTTGCTAACAAGGACCAGAGGGGTCAAGGGAGTGTTAACGTTAACAGCAGGCGGTGAAAAAATGCCCGCCGCAGGCGCCGACAAGCGAAATTTTCGCTTGGCATGAGCAATTTTAACCCTAAAATTTCGTTGGTATCGCCTGCGGCGGGCCGTTTTTATGACCTTATCATGCGTACAATTTTCGTTCCCCATGCTGGCAAACGCAAACCGTTGAAATTCCGGAATTCACACTAGGTAGAAACGACCTAAAAATTTTAGTTAGCTAACAAGGGGGGTGACGATCTCTACGATCTCTTGGTATAAAACATGCTGAGCGGGTTAGTTCTCGGAAGTCTAGCTAGTCGGAAGTGAAAACCAGAAAACTGGCGGAATTCGGCAGTGGCATAAACTGGCGAAAACCCTCTGCACCTTACTCGTGGTACGTGGTATACGTGAGCACTGCTTAAGCGCTTAAGTAAATGCCTGCGGCTACACGTTGTTTCAGTAAACTTCGTTTCAGTAAACTTCGTTTCAGTAAAATTATTTCAGTAAACATCGTTTCAGTAAACTTCGTTTCAGTAAAAAATTCAGTAAACTTCGTTTCAGTAAACTTCGTTTCAGTAAACTGCGTTTCAGTAAAAACAGTAAAAATTGTCAGATTCGCCTTTTATTCTTGCTTTGCCGGCTTTGTACGTGGTGTTTTTCTGTTTCAACAAGCGCAAAGCCATCGATACCGTCTCGATGACCTGTTGCGTCGCATTCATTTTCATCTTACGGCGTAATTTGTCATCCGTTCATTCTGTGTAGTTGGCTGAGCCACAATCGTTTTCTCTTTTTACGTTTTTGCCTTTGCTTGATTTGCTTTGTCTTGTTTGCGGGTCCCTTTGTTCTTGCCGTAATTTGTCGTAATTCGCTTACGCAGGTCCTGTAAGATAAAGATAAACCATGGTTTGCAGTGCTCCATTTGCATGCTACAATACGTTTTAACAATTTTTTAATTTTTTACTGAAACGAAGTTTACCGAATCGAAGTTTACTGAAACGAAGTTTACTGAAATTTTTACTGAAACGAAGTTTACTGAAACAAAGTTTACTGAAATAATTTTACTGAAACGAAGTTTACTGAAATGAAGTTTACTGAAACAGCGTGTTACCATGCCTGCCGCACGCGATACAACCGTAAGTCAAGCGCACAAAATTGACGAATGCCGTAGAAATTCGCGCCTTTTTTACTGAGCGTGACCCTCCGTACCGTACTCCGTACCGTAGAGTACGGTACGCGGTACGGTACGGTACGGAATACGGTGCGGCCGACTACCCCTACTATCAGGGATGTCCCATTTCCACTTTTTTCTGCCATTTCCATCCCCATTTCCATTTCCAAAATCCCCGCCATTTCCATTTCCAAGCCATTCATTTCCAGGTGTAAGTTCACCGAGCGAAATCTTACTCTAAGCATGTCGAATTCGAAGAACTCTCTCTGGAATCGCTTAAGCTAAAAACGTGCTTTTAGGCTGTTTTATGGTTTATGGATTCTTGAACTGTATATTGCACTTTTGGGGTTTCGTCACTGACGATGGCCCCACCCCAAAAGGTCGAGACGAGTGGTCTGACGAGTCGGGCCAAAACCACTCGTCTTCGCTTCTATTTTCTTACATTATTTGAAAAGATTAGACACAACTATATCTCTTTACTCTAATGTAATGTAAGAGTGAGTCGGATACTCTTCGCACGATTTATTTAGCTGCCTCTACTTTACTGGCTTCCAAGAGAACTTCTACTGCTCTGTCTTGGTGTCAAGTAAGGCCGTTTTGGGACACGGTTTTTTCCCGCCGCTGGGCTCCACCACACCGATTTTTCAGCATACATGTAAAATATTCGACTTAAATTTTGGGATTTTTTTAGTGCCGGGACCGGGATTAGTTAAATTTAGAAACCGGGACGGAATCCCTCGGATTGCGGGACCGGGACCGGACCAGCATTCAGAAAATCATTACGGTAGCAATGGACGGGAAGCTTCGCCGACTATAACCCGCTGTCACAGATAGGACAAGTAGTAGTCAGCAGGGCTGGGCGGTCTCGGGTCTCGGGTCTCGTTTTAGTCTCGGGTCAGGGGAGTAAGTCTCGGGTCTCGGTCTCGGTCCCTGGCCAAGTCTCGGCCCACTTAAGTTTTTTTCTATTTTCTAGGCTCATCAAAGGATCGTTCATTAAAAGGTCCCGCCGCTAGGCGCCGCCCAGAGCAAATTTTGACTATATTTTGCAAATCTGACCTGAAATTTCGTTGGTATCGCCTGCGGCGGGCCTATTTTCAACTCAGTCTTGAACATATTTGGACCATTTTTGCCCAATTTTCGACTAAAATTTTGTTAATGTCGCCTGCGGCGGGCAGTTTCGGATGTCTCGGAACTGAATTTTTTGTTCAATTCCGAGACAGAGCCAGGCCATATTTTAAGCGAAAAGTTGACAGTCGATGTGGAAATTTGCTTTGGCGGCGCCTAGCGGAGAGCCGTCTTACCTACCGCTAAGTGACGTTGTATTGACCATTTTTTTTGTATTTTCTGACTTTTCAGGCAAATGTTTCGTCTTTCTGGCCAAATTCTTCACGCAAGTGCGTGTAAATGACTGTTCCCGGCCGAAAATGGCCGACAATATTTTCAAGTCTCGGGTCTCGGGTCTCGTTTTAGTCTCGGGTCAGGGGTGTTAGTCTCGGGTCTCGGTCTCGGGAACAAGGAATACTCCCGGGTCTCGTTCTCGGGTCTCGGAATTTCTAAGTCTCGGGTCTCGGGTCTCGGTCTCGGTCTGCGAAAAAAAAGTGCCCATCCCTGGTAGTCAGATAAGGTGTGGTTTTTCACTATGCACAAATTAGCCCGCCGATATGCGCCGCCCAACGCTATTTTCACTACGTTTCTCACATATTAGACTAAAATTTCGTTGGTATCGCCTGCGGCGGGCCTGGTTGGTCTCAGCCTGAAAATTGTAATGCGGGACTGACTTGGCGATGACCGGGACCGGGACCCCCAGCCCTGGTATCGCCTGCATTGGACTTAATTTGCGCCCATTTTTGGGACGCATGTTTGGTGGGTCAGGTCGGTCCTCGAGGGGAAGTCGGCACGGGTAGTCGGGCGGTCGGTCCGGGATGGAGAGTGAGGACCAGGTCGGGCCGGCCGGCCCGGGGAGAGGGGTCAGGGCGTGCTGAATGGTCGGCCCTGCGGTCGGTCAGCGACAAAGTCTAGTTCCGTGGGTCGGCCGACTATGACAAAAGGGGGGACCCTTGGGTACTGAAAAAAAGTGGAAATGAATGGCATTTTTTCCTTGCCATTTCCATTCATTTCGATTTCCCACATGCCAAACTTCTGGCCATTTCCATTTCCATTTCCCACTAGCGTCATTTGCTGCCATTTCCATTTCCGGAAATGGAAATGGGACAACCTCTGTGCACGAGCCAGCGTTATTAAACATTCCTTCCCCTTACGGCCTCATACGGCCCATCGACATTCTCAGCGACCTAACAGCCCCTTAAAAAACTAGCGGCTGGATAATCGAGAATCCATGCATCCTTTCAAAGAAGCGGTACTGCAGCAGGCGTAGCTATACCGTGCGCACACAGCGTATGTCCCGTATTTAAACCAACCCCTGTGAATGCCATTTTCCACTCTGCATGCGGACTCCCCATGCGCGGTAACGTCTTAGGTTTTCATTTGTCAAAACTGCTTCACCTTTTTGCGAGCCAGGGGAAGCATGCTATAGCGGGCCCGCTATGGCATGTACGCAGGAGACCCTTGAGCCTGTCACCAAACTACGCCCGCCACCTATGCAAACGAACGCTACATTGTTTTTTCCCTGCACGAAACCCGTACTGCCCCAATACAAAGGAACTCAAAAATCGACGCCATAGTATAACCATGCTTATGCATCTTAGGATTCGTTTCGATTAATTGTAAAAAAAAGGTCACTGAGTTGTTTAATTTGTGTTTCCAATGTTTGAACCAAAGATAGATATTTCAAGACAATCGAAATATCTATCTATATATCTATCTGTCTATATCGATGGCTCGCAATGTCGCATCTGCAGTCGAGCAGAAAACCTGTCCATCCATCTTGTCCTAGTGCTTCTACTAAAGGCATTGCTCTTGCCCAACTGTAGGAACACAACAAGACATTACTTTCGGCACACATCCACTTTTGTACGTGTCGATGAATTCGGGCTAATCTCACCTTCGTACAAGACCAGCTTACGAAGTTGACTAGCTAACACATCGCAGCTTCGAACTCATAACGGTCTCCATAAACCATTTGAGCGCGAGGTTATGAACAAAAACCTGAAATTTCAAAACTGTGCTTGACTGCGTCGCAAGCGTACAACTTGTTCGCAGTCAACGACGACCAAGCGCAACCATCGCGCGAGAATCTTTAGAAACGAATAGCATTTTGGTTTTTTGCTCCGATCGATTCCGAACTTCGAAATGTTTCCCAAGCAAACGGTACGGTCGATAACATTCGAAGCAAAGTCCATATGGAATGTAGACTTTTTGAAGAATGGAGATGGCCAGTGCTTGGCGAGGTACCGCTGGGTAGTATAATGATATAAAAAATTCCTGTGGGCAACTTGCTCTGTCCCTATGTTCATGCACTCAGCTACTCATGCTTCCTGCTTTCGATGCCGCCGGAGAGCATATTTCGGAGAACTGATGCTCTCTTTTTTTTGTCAAGCATGGGTACCCTGGTTCACTTCATTTTGCTCGATACGCATACGCTATCGAATGACGCATTAATCCTGCCGAGCGTTAAGCGGAACCGAGAAATAATCGTGCATGGAAGTCTTTTTTAAGGTCTGAATGGTTTGGAGTCATAAACATCACGTGTTTAGTCTAAAACGGCTCGCCGCAGGCGCCGCCAAAGAGATTTTTAAAGCTTCTTGAGCAAAACTGAATTGAAAATTTGTTTTCCCTTGGACCCCCTTACCTCGCCGGGCCTTCGGCCCGGCGAGGGGGCGGGCCCCCCCCCAGCCCTAGCTACGCCCTTGACCAAACGGGTTGGGCCCTTTATTAAATTTTCTTTGAAAGGGCCACCGTTTGGTGCCAAGAGGTGTCACGGTGTGGTCCTATCGCATGGATGGGATTAGGACGGCTTGGTCTACGCATAGGGCATAGTTTCTAGATCCGTACAATGGGGACGACCAGAAGTTTAGTCGGCGCCGATCCTACGGCTTCAGGCTTAGTACATTCATACACACGAAATGAGCCCCTCGTTCATGGGATTAACGAAACGCCGCAAGGAGCCTCCCAGCCACGTCACACCTTTACAATGAATGAATGAATTACAACACAATGAACGAACAAGACAGACAATTTCCACGGGTCATCGAATTTTAGTTGGCACGTAGGCCTTACTAGACGAAAGGGTAAAAAACACCTGATCCTTCGCACAGCGAAAGAGCGATGATTAGCTAACTGACCTCAGTAACTGCAAACTGGAAACAAAGGCACCTTTTTTCTAAAAAAGAAAATTAAACTGTTTTCGATAAGAACCGAAACGACCGACCTTAATCGGCCTTCTGATAGCGCCGACCACCCTAGAGTAGGGGCAAAAAAACTGTTCAAAATCCAACATTTTCGTTGATAAAAATCGTATAGTATAAGAGCACTTGTAACGTCTATACACTTTAATTGAACGATACGGCAAATAAAACCTGGCTTGGTACTCGTTCGTGGACGTCATTGGATCGTGTACATGCCTGCAATCACAATATTTAATAAAGTGTTACCCGCGGCTTTAAATAGGTTAATTTTTATCCCGCACGAGTAATCCTCAAAGATGACATAGGCTACAGCTGCGGGAGAATTTGCAATCTTTAACGGTTTTAAAACCTGTTCAACCATCTCTGCAAGATGATGAGGAAACTCAAACAAGGTATATTCGCCCGTCATATCGGGGTAAATTTCATTACTACCACTTTGCTCCTGTTAAGCCTGGCCGCTGCATACGCAGCAATGAGAGCCTCCGGGAAGTTTTCCTTTGAAAGAATGCGGCGCTAGTTCAGTCACGTTTTGCACTTCTACGTGATTCTCACCAAAATGCTGCCTTCTTTTGCTTTGCAAGTTATCAACAGGCCGCGGCAACTAGCAAAACCTGGACTCTGATGTACAACTTATCTGGGACAAGTGACTTGGCGAGATAGATAATGACGATAGGATATCTGCGGAATATAACTATTTTCGAATTTACCATTAACACCCGTTTGCTTGAGACACGATAACAGGGGATTCACAGCTAAGCGCAACGATTCCTGGGGGGGGGGGGTTGTCACACAAGGAAAACCTGAATACGGTCGCCAATAACCAAGGCAGAATGCCACTTCTCCCCCTCCCCCGCTCCGCCCTAATATAGCAGACAAGATCTTTTGTTTACTGTATAATACGTAAATCTCTAATTTTAACCCCCCTCTAATTGTTCCCCCCGTCTAATTATCCCCCCACCTGAAGGACGGAGTTTTTATTATCTCCCCCTCTAATTATCCCCCCTCGCACGAGCCTAAATTATGCATTTTACCCTATTTTTAAACTGTCTCACTTCAAGTGCCACTTCTTGAACTACGTAGGCATGCAGAAGCCTAATTAATGCGTATTTGTGCATAATTATACAAAACGAACAGAACAGAAGTCAAAAATGAACGAAACTGGTCAGTTATTTCCCGAAATTTCCCCAAATTTCGGGTCTTCGGCCCGAAAATCTTGAAGGTTTTATTATCTCCCCCCTTTAATTGTTCCCCTCTAATTTACCCCCGCCTCAGAGGTCGATCATTTAATTTCCCCCCGGGGGATAAATTAAAGAAAATACGGTATTTAAATCAAATACGTAATATAATCAAATTGCATAAAGTAATTATGTACTAGACATTACTGTAAAATTTTCCCCCGCTGATAATATTCCCCACCCCGCACAACAGACAAGATCCGCCATTTTAACTCAAAAAAACAAAGTAAAAATGTCCGGAAACCCCGGTTACCGCTATGATTAACGGATTACGCCACTAAACGGCGTCGGTAGGAATATAAAGTTGAGCATGCAGCAAATTTTTGGAAAACCTGCTTCATGTCACTACTTTCATTAAGCACCTGACCGGATACTTGAAAAGCCTCGTGTTTTATCTTAAAAACAAGTCGATTCGAATGATTTTAAAACAACTGTTCAGCGCCGGTTGGGCAGCTTGCAGGGCCGATCAAGCGTGAACGAAAAGCGCCGAATCGCAACTCAGCACATGCCTACGGGGAAGGTGGCAAAGGATGCGAAGAAACCCGCAGACGATGGACGCATGGGTTACGTTTGTTATGCAGTAAGGACGCTTCTCAATTATTCTATAGATTTCCGCCGAGTAGCACAGTTGCACATGTAGTCAAAATGTGAAAGTCCATTTGGTATTATAACGCCCGCTAGGAAACATAAAAGATCCATAAAAACCTGCGCTTAACCGCTAATAGAATCACTCGAAATCGCCGTTTCCGCCTGGAGGCGGCCGACTGAAGCTTGTCCGCAATCAATGCGCAAAATCGTGATATTTAAGCCATCAGTTGCTGCAGTAATGGCGGTCGGCGCAACAGCGTCAATGACCAAGAGCCAAAGCATGCTGCTGTGTAATGCAAATAATGGCGCTTCCTAAGTAAGGATTTCGGCTAAATTCAGGCAGAAAAATAAAGTGTGGTGTATAAGCGAGTAAACAAAAAGAAGTCTTGCGTAAGATAAAAAATTACAACGAGTTCTATAGCATCGAAGGAAAACTTATCGCGTCTGTCGAGTACTGTCGGTCGAAAATTTTTTGGCGCATGTAACATTGCAAATCCCACGTCCCGATGGATTTTCGTCGACAGATCCGAACTACTGGGCGGCAATGAGGCGCATAAATTTGTCATGTCTTAGGAAGGTTAAACTCTGGCACGACGTGTGTTTAATGCGACAGGAAGCGGATAGAGCTGCAGGCCTTGTCTCATTCACCACCTTTTTGACTTCCATGTACGAAGCGGGCTGGGCCGCGTGCAGGATTCCAAGATAGGCGGAGGACCTGGAGGCGAGAATCTGGCGATGGACCGCTAAAAAAGGGTAAAAAATGGTCAAAATAGTCTGAACTCACTAAAAACGTTAAAAAGCCTGTTTTAAGCTACACTAACTAGTACAGATATATCCTTGTCACCTTAAAAGCTCCCCTCCTACCCCGCCAAATACGACCGGCCCTGAAAGCCGTATGGTACACGCTTTAACAAGGAGCCACATAGTCAGCCCCAGACCACTGATTTCAAGCGACGTTACGATTGCAGTTAATGATACCGGAAATCAGTTGCACACTGGCAAGGAGCACAAAATTAATGACGATCTATTTACAGCTACATACAGGAGACCAGGAAGAACAGTAGACGGAAAAACCTGTCTTTTTCTTAGTGCCACGGTGTCAAATAAAGGCAGACAACTGCTCGAAGGCCATAATTTCCAGGGTCAAAAGACAACCCGCGCAAAAACTACATGCTCCTTCCGGCTAAACGAAGGGCCAGATGAAATAACGGGACTCTACGAATGACTGAATTAAAGTGGATTGAATTTTTGGAGAAAAAAGCAAAAGAAGAACAACTTACGTCATACGGTCACAGTCCAGTCTTTTATGTTTTAGCAAATGATAATTAAAATATCTGACAAACAGGTTTTCGACCCTTTGCTGCCGTTTCGAACCGTTCCGCATCTAAGCAGCTGACCAGAATTTCTCCTTTTCTCCTACAAGGCCAATATAGACCATACGACAATCACTAGATCTACCTACAAAGTACATTAGCTGCCATGTACAAAGAGAGCCTTCTTTGCCTCGTTTTCCTTCGATGGAGGTCCCAGTAGCCACCGGGATCTCTAGCCTAAGCCCAGAAAAAAGCAAAGGTGGGCGGTTTGACTAAATTTTGCTAGTAATGCCTGCGTTCGGGCCTTTTCGACTACCTTCAGATCTTTTGGTGAGCTAAAAGCGTGATAAATCGAACAGCGTTATTGTCAAAAGATTATAGATAACTATTTTATATCTTGAAGCAGATCTTTTCAGTCAGTGAAGCTGTATGTTACTGATAACCGCAAGTTTTTAGCTGGCGCTGCTAAACCTGCGCGGGCGGAAGAGTCTTTATAACTTGTTTTATGCCCGTTTTCCTTTAGCCGGACGGCTCTCATTGACGCACGTGGCGTTTCCTAAACTACCTCTACGATTTCACTAATATTTTCCATCTACTGATGCTCTCTAATCTGAGCCTCCGGTTAACTTTGCAACCGACGACGTATGAGATTATTTCCGGGTACGCCGATGCAACGATTATGACGGATCGACGAAGAAACTTCTTCACGCAGTCACCATTAAAAACGCGTTTTTTTCGGACGTCCACCACTTGGCCAAAAAGGCAAACGTCAGAACACAGCAAAAAAAATATATGACCGACGGCAAGAAAGTGCTTCGTCCCGCGAACGTTGCCTTCCGTAGCGTTTACCTTTTGCTTGGCAGGATAGACGCATTCGGCTTGTCTGACACCTAGCGTCACATCACATGTGCTCCGACTTTTGAGGTCCTGCGCGGTTTTCAAGATATAGCCGCGAATGGTAGGCATTGCCCGAGCAATTCCCTGTTTTGCTATACTAGCGCTGCTCTAAATGAAGTCAATAATTACCAAACAGTTCGGGGCGACAAGAAGCTTACAGCGACAACAACAAACAACTCGTGGAAACACTAAAACATGAAGTTACTCGTGTTCATCATGGCGGGGGGGGAGGGGCTCAGTCCCTTGAAACCACATACACTACCTAGAAAAAGTACCCCCCCCCTCCTTTATTGCATGACCAGGCCCCATGATGAACTAGTACCCAATGTCGATAGTAAGATCAGAAAAAAACCTGTCAGTTCCTTGATTGTCCCAGTAGAATCATATTTTACAAGAACCAAATGCCTAGAGGCCAATAATTTGACGACCCTTGACAAGAAAACGAGTGTCCATGATGGATAGTCATTCAGATGCCATCCTGTCACCAATTTCCCACCCATCTGAGTATAAAGGGAACGTTCGTCCGCCGTGTTTTTAAAAAAGCGTTTAACGGCTACAAGGTTTGCTGCAGTAAGCAAAAATTCGGATATATACTATCTAAACCCGTGGTAGCTTGTGAGTTTAAACTCGAGGGTGTTATATTTTTTTACTTCGAAGAGGGATTCAAAATTATGGGATCTGGCATAAGAGTGTCATAAATTTGATCATAATGGTAATAAGAAATAGCAGATCTCTTCGAAAACAAGTGAGCTTCGTCCGCCGCTAGTGACGAGCGTACGTAAGCGACCTTCTTTATCGGATGGCAATTAGCGCGCAACGGGATCCATCCATCGCATTTGCCATATGACGAAGAGCCGGCAGGAAAACAATGATGTGGCGTAAGGCCCCGAATGCCACTATGGTGTGTGACAAGGGCTTTAAATAATTTTGTTTGCTGTATTTTTTACTCCAGCAAAAAAAGTTAATGAGAAGTATCGCAGCCCCCAGTTCCATGGACCATTTCAGTCCCAACATTCATTCCAGTTTGGAAATAGTTCTGTCGCGAGCATATTTAATCTCCTGAGTACCGTATTTTTTCAAATAGAGCCCCAGGGGCTCGTTGTTAGTAAGGCCAGTGAGGGGGGGGGCTCTATTCGTGGTGGGCTCTATTCAAGGTGGGCTCTAATCGAAAAAATACGGTATTCGACAACGTCAAAAGTCGTACACACATAATCGTTGCCTCAAATTCAGATGCCAACAGAAGTAAGAACTGCGCATTGGACGGTGTACCAAAGTGTCCCATTCAGCAAACTTTGGACTTAGAGCCCCATTTGGCTTAGCAACTAGGTACTGCGCGATAGAGAAAAAATGCGATTGCAGTACGTTATTAGCGAATACGCAGGCGTGACATCACAGAAGATCGAGAGCCGAAAATGCGCGTCACCCGGTTCATCCGGTGGTGGCGATTGCCACTCTGAGTGGCCCGACCTCATTAATAAATAATTCTCTCTTTACCTCTCACCGTCAGATCGACTTCTCAAAAACCTGTCTGGTTACCCCTGGTAAACCCTAAGATTGTGCACGACGCTCCGCTTTTACCGACACATTTAGCGCTAGATTTTGACCTTCCCAGTCGTGAAGTTTTTGAATTCTAAATTCGAACTTTTGCCCTTGAGACACAAAATTCTGCCACTGCTCAACGAAAGTAATAGCAATAAGAACACCAACAGAGCAAGAAAAGACAAAAGCATAGCGCTGCAGGAACGGAAGCCATCGCCGAAACAATGCGTTTGCGCAAGCGAGCAATGCACCGCTGCCTAGTAAAGTACGTTCGTTTGTCGGCTCCGCTATCTTCGAACAGGAGTTTGATGCTTCGGCGTTCGCGGGCGCAGACCGTCCTGCCGCCAGGTAAACGGGCTTTACGCAATGAGAGAGGTTTGCATAATCCATTTCGGTGCACGGTTGAAATCGAACGGTTCTAAGGCGCCGATGGAAAACGCTTCATTCGAGTGAGAAGTGAAAGCTCGCGGTAAACAGTGGATTGGAAGAAAGCCAGCGTGGCCGCAAGAAGGCTAGTTTTAAGCGGTTCTTATCGAAATGTCATGTGGTAAAGAAGTTTCCTTGGAATTCAGGATACGAAAGGACCGAGGCGATCCTAAGCCACAAAAATTCAGAAAGATCAGATTCTTCCAAACGGCAGTGACGTATCAGCGATGCAACTAAGCGTATCAGAGCGACGATAACCTCGGTGCAAGCTCAGTTGGATGTTGCTTTTAGCTGCTTGAGTCACACAAAGGATTTTCCGCAATATTTTGCCCAATAAAGCCGTTACATGATGTTCTTTTTTTGTAGAATGGGTAAATTACGGGTACGGCTACGGGCCGCAAAACTCTTACGGCATGGCTTCGTACGGGGCTCCGATACGGATACTGCAACGGTATGGATGGTCAGCCCCTATCCCAAGGATAAATATAGAAAGGGAATTGCTATATTTGACGAAATAATAAAACCTGCTGCTTCGATTGAGGATGTATAGCAAGCAAATTTACCGATATCTAAGGCATATGCCGACGGCTGCCAATCTCACAGTGAAGGAAAATCAGTGATGGCGCTTATACGCAAACGCGGCTTACACTGACCTCGCCTAAACCGCACTTGTCAAACCTGACTTATTACCGAAACATTCTATCAGGAACTAAATGGCGGACCTCTGTCGGGAATACAAGCGACTTCTGCATGTTTGCTGAAGGAAAAACCCAGCACCAGATGCATAAAGAGTTGCTCAGTTCCCTGTCCCAGCAACTGAAAGTATGTCTAATCTAGACATGCGACGCTCTAGGTACCAACTATGTCAAAATTAAGGCACTCATGCATTAAAACTAAACCTTCTAAGATACTGCTTAGCTGTGTTGGTTTTCCAGACCTAGGTATTAGAAAGTCCAGAGGTATCTGCGAATCTCGTTATTCTTTTCGTGTCGGTGAGATTTCAACCCCAAGTTCTTTGTACCAGCATCACATTTGCCCCACGACTGACCTTTCAAAGCCTGCACTGTTGAGGTACTACCAGTACGATAAATGTGTTTTATGTATGGTAGGCATGCTCCACACAAACACTGAGCGGGCACCTTCCGGTTGCCGCGTGATGCACTAGAATTTTAAAATTATTTTGGTATGACGAAAGTCTATCCCAGAACGAGTCTGGTGGTCCAAAACGTCGAGGAATGCTTTCATTGTAAGCCAAAATTTTTCTCTCCAATGATACCCAGCCTGATCCTAAATAGGCATCCTACAATGATAGATAGGCATCAAAAGATCGCCCTGCCCTCACGTGGCGTGAAATTTCTTGTACAGGCGCTCTTATTCAAATTGTTTTAAGTCGCTAGCGCACAACCCTGCTCAAAAAAGCATTTCTGATTCAATGCATGTAATCATAACGTGCCCACTAATGAAAAAACGTGAGTAATGACTAAGGGTATTGTTATTGATCGCATATACTCAAAACCTGAAGCGTCAGAGGGGAAATGTCAAACATTAAGGACGCCTTGTTATGAAGAGCAGAGAGAACGTCTGAAATCTCGCGTACGTTTCAGGGGCAGGAGATTCTAAGCAATGCGCCTGCACAGTTCCTACAATTTTTTCTTTGCGAAACGGTGCCCCTTGCCCGCTTGGCGACTTTCTGAATTGTTTCGATGAACTGCACACTTCATTGGACTTAACAAACGACCGAGCTGAAATGCACCTTCGGTTCGGTTCAGTTCAGTTCGTTGTGAAAAGTATCGGTTCGCCAGAAGCATTAATTGGGTAATTTACCATATAGATTACCTCGGAATGGTTCTTTGGATACGCCTTATAGTTGCAAAAAAATGTATCCACAGAGCAAGCTCCGGCGAATAAACCTGTCGATGAAAAGTTGCACTTGCACAATTGAGTGGATTGACGTATGAATTTCCGCTGCAGAAACCTTAGCGTTGACCACGTGTCTTTAAGGAAAATACTCGCTCTTGCGTGGATAAACCGCATTTGAAGCAAAACCCTAAAAGCAAAACAAAACACACCAGACACCTTAGTCAAAAACTGAGAAGCCAAAACTAGGTAATAGAAATCCACTGAAAACTGATGCCTTCCGCTGCTGCTTTTAGTCGACACGATTCGAGCCGTCGTATAAAACAGTTAAAAAAGTAACACGGCAGGCAAGAACAAAGTTGCGTTCGGTGCGCACACGGCCGGCAACGTTCAAAGTGCACGCGAAGCGCCGCCGCTCGAATGCGCAATCGTCCGCAGTGGTACCGCGTGCCGACAGCGAAAAAATATACTATGTGAAGGGCCAAAGAAGCGCACTGAAAGTTGCCATTGTGAGGCAAGTAAAGCTGACAATTATGAGAAGGAACGCACAGACAATTATAGTTCCCTTAGAAGTCCCACGGTTTTACAAAACTTTCTTGCCCACGAAGAGATGACACTAGCGCTGAGTAACGACAAAAATAACAACGCTTTATGAAATAACGATGGCCAGTCGTGCGTACGACTTCTTTTGCACCGATGGTTCTAATACCAACATGCTCTAAAACGCTAATGCGACGGAGAAATCGAGGAGCTTGGAATTAGTGATCGGTACGGCTCCTAAATTACCGCCCGCCCTCTAATTAGGGCCCCCTTTGGGCCAGAGCAAAAAAATTAGGGCCCCCCTCTAATTAGGGCCCCTGGGCCCTAATCAGAGGATTTACGGTAAAGTCAAGTCCTTCACGACATTGTGCCGCGTACGAAACGGAAAACGCGCTGAACGGCCATTGCAAGTACGAATAAGCTCTCAAAGGCTGCTTGCGGGTTAAAGAATCTGCTTCGACGTGTCGAGCACCAGAACAACAGAATAGCAATAAGTGCAAAACCTGCCATTGGATGTCGTGCATCATTGTATATATGGCTTATAGTTGGTTAATTATGGCCAAGTCTTTTTTCGACGTAAGCATGAGCGAAGCTTTTATAATCCTGAATGTGTTGCTGGGTATATGTCTATGGTTCTTGGTCTTGCTCGCCAAATTCCGCAAAATACTTTAGTGTTGAGGACTCCCAGGTAGTGTCCATGACATCAGATATCCATGAATGCAACGAGTCTTGACTTAACCCTGCTTGCACCTAGAACGCAATACGAGGCTGCTGGTATCCTACGTGCAGTCTAGGTGCTTGTTAGCCTGTCTCCTGTAATATTGACATTTTCACGCATTCGTCATGTGTTTGGATGCAGCCTGGTAAAAAAAGAACAATCACGAAACGAAAACGGGGCTCGCTAAAGGCGATACCGACAAAATATCCCTAGAAAATTATGTCGACAAGGTGGCGTTCGTTTTCGCGTGTACATGGTCTAGACTGGGCCATGATTTTTAAAGCAAAACCCGGAAGAATTAGATTTTTGGGCGAATTATGAATATGAAGTCGTTACCACAAAATGCAAGTTTTTGCAAGTTAATCTACATGCCTCGGTCCCGATCCCGGAGGCCGGCGGTCTAAGTCCTGGTCTCGCTCCCGGTCGCCAGGAAAATTCCACGCAGCCCTGGTTTTCCCGAATCGATTCCCATCGAACCCAACCATGGAAAAAGTGACCATTAAAATCATTTCCTTCGTGGGGAAAAATTATATATTTTTTCTCGGTCAAGGCTTTGCGAAGCATAATATAAAATTTTGCTTCCTGTCCCAGCCTATGTATTTGAAAAGTATGTCCCTAACCGTTAATAATGGTGATGCGACGCGATATGTATGATCCAGCTAGAGGTCGTTGATGCACCAAGCATCGGCATTTTCCGCATGGTTACCTCTGTGAATGACTTCCGGAGAGCAGCGAAAAGGGATTAAAAAAACTCGTAACTACCCGGACACTGCCCGCCCAATCTTAATCGACTGAACGAAAGAAAACATAAGAATTTCTTCTTAGATCTGTTATTACATTTGCAACCGGAAAATGACCACCAAAAACACAATGAGCTAACGTTACGCTTAAATTTGAGCGCTAATTCAACAGTAAAATGTGTACAACGAGCAACTTGGGCACTGCCGAACCATTTTTACTCTGCTGAGCACGCCATTAAGGCAAGAAAATAACAAATAACGACCACCAAATTATTGAACAGTATGTACAACATGTGGATGATGACTGGTCAACCTAGACCTCCGTGAGATCATCCATCGCCTGATAGGTGCGGAGCTACACCAGGTTCGCCGAGCCGTACTTGCTAAAAACGAGGAATATGAAGTAAACCCTAACGCAAATCGAAAAATGAAAAATTCCGGATGTCGAGTGCCGGGTAATCGTCAAACATTTTGCTAAGAAAACGCTCTTGTGCATGCGAAAAAGGAAGAACTGCCCATTATTGTGGTCTTCCCTAGTGCTTTCCATTCGTATCCTTCGCTTTTCAAGACCTGAGGTCAAAACCGAGAGAGTCTGCTCACCTCTTCTTCCATTTCTTTGCGACGAAGGTGCCGACGCAGAAGAGGAACACACCGATGATCAGCGCCAGGACGAGGGCCGCCATGGCGAGAAGGACGAGGTAGGCCGTGGCATCGGTTCCAGCCAGCGGGACGCAAACGTGCGGCTGACTGTAGCCGCGGTGCTTGAAACAGCTCGTGAAGTACGTGCAGTTCTTAGCGCAACGCTCGGCAGGCACCGGGATCCACTGGTCGCGATCGGCGGCGTCCATAGTGAAGGTCGGTCTAAGGTGCATTATCGATATAGAGAATGCATGCGTTCACGTAATACTACATATTCTTAACAAGAAAATGTGCATAGTTAAATGGAAAATAATACTACATATTCTTAACAAAAAAATGCACACAGTTATCGACGTGTGCAGGATGCGGCAGCCGCAGCGCTGCGCGGCCCGAATGCAGCGGTGGGTAGCTGGACTGGTGGAGGCCAGCTTGAGGATTCACGGGGTAGGAGAGATCACTAGCATGGGGAGAGTCGACGCGTCCTTCTTAGCACGGCGGCAAATTGTTGTGATAGCTGGAATACTCCACTGAAACGAACGAAGAATCGGGCCCGGCTGTGGTAAACATAGAGAACAATAAACGACGGGGACCCCCGAAAAAGTTCGACCCATGTGTCAGACCCACACGGGCCGGTTGATGATTGATAGCCCGAGCACCCTTGCTGTTAGCGAAAGAAAATGGTAGGGATAAGGGGGGTAAAGAGACGTCGTACGCACTAATGAACAGCTGTTAGACCGTCACTTTTCGACATACATAGCTGCTATCGTTGGGGTCCGGGACCCTGGCGTTATATTTTTTATTGGGGGGTTATAATTTTGGGAGAGTAATATTAATCAACACCTTCGCGGGCCGAAGATCCGCCAAAAATTTGGAAAATTTTGCCTGAAATCTACCAAAAATTCATCAAACCTGACAGATTTTGGTGAGGAATGGCAAGCATCCTAATCTACGTGCCTTAAAACTCATAATGGTCCCCACGGTCCCCACGCTGTAAAACGTCGAGAAAACATGCTTACTTGGTAAGTCGGGTGCCAGCACTCAGCACCAAAGGCTCCGCTCCTGGTTGGGACAACCCGAGGTGATCGATAGCTCTGTTTTGACCAGATATACGTTCGGGTAGCTTTAAGGTTAACAGTAGTATGTATTTACCGATTTCACACTCCTTAGCAGACACGCTAAGCATGGATAGCAGTGAAGGTACCTAAACAATTAAAACCTGTGCTATAGCCTGAGTGTGCGACCGTAGAGCTAAGCGTCTTGCACCAGCAGCGATGAGGACGCATTTTCTAACAACGCCACGTCACACCGCGTATTTTCTGACACTCTGCAAGAATTTATAAAAGCTGCATTGATAGTTCGAAAACGAAGTCCTTTTGGCTACTCTAACATAGTCAAAATGGCATATCGAGGTCACCTCGTAGAGTTTACCGTCATTCACTGCCTTTGCATCCTCTGATGCGTCGCTATGGGTGGAGGGTAATCGACATCTGTGCAGCGCCTTGAATACCGCTGAAATAAGCGACACGAATGTGGGACACTGTACCTTCCGAAGTTTCAAGCTTCTCATTGTCGTACTTTCCTACAAGCGGGAAATTACGGTCCCGCTTTACTCCTTCTCCTTGCATTCAGATATTCAGGAAAGATCACAACTGTTAATGTCAAAGTTCGCTTACTAAGAATTTCTACCGTCTTTCCAGGAATAACTCCGGGGGGTTGGAGTCACTGTCCGACCCCCCCCCCCCCTTCTGAGGAGTTATTCGAGTGGGGTTTTCGGGGGATGGGTGTCATTTGTCGCCGCGTACAGAAGAAATACAAAAAGTACAGTGCGTGACGTGCCAAAAAATGACCAGGTTTGACATCATAACATTCTGAGCTTGTCCAAGATGCCTACAGAGCACCCGCACTTTGGTTTTATTGATGCTCAGAAAAGGTGGCGATCACCTAGGAAGTAGCAATTTGTACCAAACGACGAGGTAGGTTGTAAAAACATTTGCCTTCTTAGAGAGGGGAGGATATTTGAGGGTGGAGTTATTCGAAGGGGAGTTATGCTGGGAAACGCGGCACTTTAAACGAAAAAAAAGAACTCACTCTAGTCAGGCGGCGTGGCTGGTGTTGGAGTTATTGTCTCCTTCGCGCTCTAATTTCGTAAAACAGGACGTTGCCCCATTATGGCAAAACAAAAATTCAAAAATGGCCGGTAGCCAAATGATATACAGATCTATGTTAGGGCTGTACAAGAAGCTCCACCAGGAATAAAAGGATTGCAATGAAACGCCCGAATCATGCATTACTGCCGCATGCACACAAGCTTTAGTTAAAACCTGACATGGTCGAACGGACTGGACATGGCGGTAGTTACAGAACGACTCAAAAAACTTTGAACGCTTCGACCGTCGTTGTCCCTCTAGCCTTTTAGACCCGAAAAGTCGCAAAGGATGTTGCCTCTAACGTGCTAAACGCGATCACCTGACATTAGCCGAATTCGGCGACGTATATAGGTTGCCACAAGGACTTCAAGAAACCCTTCAACAATTCTCTTCGGCATGAATGCTGCTTTGAGAATAATCGGAATTCCATAAAACATGATAAGTTTCTTCTTTTCCATGTTTCCTTTCTGTCATCACAAGGGCTGTTCTAAGGGAAGGGGTGGTCTCCAGCAGGGCTGTTAACGGGTCGAAAAAGTCGACCCCCTACCTCTCCGCGGGTGGGTCGG
>JNEY01000274.1:0-10180 GCA_020875895.1 Aphelenchus avenae
GGATTTACATACCACAGGAGAGCGAAGTCCTCTGGTTGTTTGCGCCAGTAGAACTCGAACATCTCACTTCTTGTCATGGCGCCACATCGGGGCTCATGCGGAAGCGCGTTGTCGGGTTTAAATACCCAAATTTGAGAGCATTTTCGACGTCTTCGGCGGTGTTTACTCTCGACAAAGAACTGCGATTGGGTCACTGACGAGGTCCAGCCCTAAAGAGTGTGAGGCAGGCGGTCCGACGTATGGACCAAAACCGTCTGTCTTCGTTAAAAATATCATGAAGAACAATTAAGAAGAACAGTAAAAACTTTTCTTTCATTAATAGGATTATCCTACTAATTTTTTGCTCAACATCTTGGTGATTAATGAGTGTGTTGTCGGGACCTTTTTCACCCAAAGTTCGGAGGAACAACGGCCGTCCGACATTTGGGCAGATCAGGCTCAAGCACCTACCGTTAACGTCAAGCCGTGACGTATGACATGGTCCCCGTGAGGCAGGCTAACAATGCTATAAACGCGGCAAAATAGGGTTCTTAAATTGCTCGGGCTGCGTCCTGGTATTCGATAACTTATGACTGTGTTATCGTAATTATCAGGCCAAACGACTCGCCGTTGACAACGCCACTAATGAACACAAATTTCCTCTCTTTCGAATAGCATCAAGAAATTTTTCAGGCTTTTGGTGATTCTCCGGATCCCTTTTCGGGTTTGGGCGAGCCTGTTCAGGTTCCAGATTTGCGAGCATCGATTCACGTGGCAACCTTGGCATCTTGACTTTTTTCTAGCAGTACTATGTCGAAATCCAGAGAACGTCCGGGCCTTTTACTAACGCTTACGTACGAATGTGCTCCGCAGAGCGCTCACTCTCATTCTTCTAACGGCCTCTCAGTTCAAGCCCTCACATCTCCTAAAAAGCTCTGCTCTCATTAAAAAAGTACACAGCCTGTTACGGAGTGGTACGCACCGATCGCTGTACGCAATCGCGTCCGCTTCGACGGTGAGCCGCCGAGAGCACCCTTCATGCGGCGGCACATGCGTCAAAGGGAAATTTCTGTCGACGAGCACGTCGGTGAGCCGGCGTACCGGTGAAAAGCGCAGCCGTGATGGCATCAGAAGTGATCAGCACTCACTCAGTGGACAAAAGGCACGCAGAAAAAGTTGCCTCGAACGTCGGTTAGCGTTCCATGCAGCCTACTGGTGGCGCAATGGAGATCCCGTCTTCCCAAGAAGGCGACTGGCTTGTCAAGCAGAGGCTAGGGCCTTTTGCCGCCTACAAAGTCGTGTGCGCATCATTTCGTTTTTCTGCTCTACGCAAGTCGAGCTTGCCGTGAGCTGCAACGTGGAGGGTCGCCTGAGCGGATCCGACCTAATCGTTCTCGGCTATGCAACTCTTCTCGCATTCTTCTTCGCAGTGACTTCGAACGGCTTCGTCCGGGACCTGCGAGCACATCGAGTTGACGTTTTCCGATTGCGGTTAGGATTTGCAGCGGTAAGGTTGATGCAGTATCGGTTCTAGCATTCATGCAGAGAGCGTGCACATGGTAGGCGGGAACCCTTCTAAATTTTTAGGGGCCTGCCGAATCAGTCCCCTTCGATTTGGCACCACTCCAAAGTCGGATATTACGACTGAAGTGCGAACAAAAGCAAAATTAATTAGTCTTTGCCGCAATTGTAAAGGCAAAAGGAAATATTTTTCCGCCAAAAATCATTAGAGGGGACGTTGGTTTATAGTTTGAGTGGGGCCATATCAGTCACCCCTTCTGGATGAATTCTAGGACCGCCACGTTTTCCGTGGAAGCTAGGAGCTTTTTCATTCATTTGCTAATCGCGCTCACCGTCTCGTGGACCTGTGGCCTAGTGTGAGGCGTTGCAAACTTCTAATGTCACGGACTGGACGATGGCTCGATTTCCGGCCCAGACCCAGCTTTTTTCAGGGCCGCCGCCCAACCTGCGCAGCGCACAGTTCCTACAATCTTCGTAATTTTTGTCTCAAGTCGTCCAGTATGATTTACTTGGCTAGTGAAAGACTTCATTCTTGGAACTTGTGGACGAACACTGACCAACACCGATCACTTCGAAACGCTGTCGACGAGGAGCTGTGTCCACTGCAATCTTGAATAGCGTTCATAGCAGTGATGCGGAAACTCTTAGGTCCGGTTTTACTGGCAATTTCTGGTGGCTAGAAAATTTTGGGAAGCCCATGCGGACTAACTGTTCACAGTTTCCTAACGCGTTCGTGTCCTCCGAAACTTAATTGGACGGAATCCCTTTGATTTCTTCCTGTTGGTTCCCTGGCGTTTTGTTCGTTCAAATGAGTTTTGGCGTCAGTACGCTAAGGTGGTTGGTCAGGTGGCACACTGGCGTTAATCTTGACGTTACCGCATTTTTTTCTAAACTCGAGGTCCTTCAAACTAGGGGCTTTTTAATAAGGCGCCCTTGAAGGCGAGCCGGCACTTCGAGGCCGTGCGTGCTGAAAAATGTCGTATTTATGACCTCAAGTGCTGTATTTAAACGGTCTAGGCATCGCTATTAGCGTTTGAAATGGTGTAAAGAAAAGCTAATATCGAAATCATTTTGGACTTCCCGAAAAATGCTAAGGTCTGTCGGACTACTAGAAAACGCACGGTACTGCCCACAACTCCTGAGCAGCACTACCTACCATAGACTGCAATGCAGCGATTAAATGTGACTGTTTTCTGCTCATTTCCACCGCTATTACAGCTGTTTAGATGGACGACGACAACTCGGTACCACAGTGCGCCATTTGCTTCTGTATGCTCAAAGCGAACGCTACGTATGGACTGCCATGCGGCCACGTCTTTCACTACACGTGCATTACTCGTTGGCTGGTCACCGCGGCGACTCAGTCATGCCCGTGCTGTCGTCGGGCGGTAAACCACGGCGATGTCAGGAAGATTCGCTTGGACTTCGCACTGACCGCTCCCGCCGTACAAATGCGACGCAGAGTTAAAGTGCGGGCACGAGTAAGTTCGTAGTCGGTCGGCGCATGGAGACAAATTTCAGTCATCTACGTATGCTCGTAGGTGGTTAAAGACGTTCGGACACCCTTGACGACCAATGTGGTCAATGACTTGACGACCGTAGAATACGGTACGCAGTACGGTACGGGTATGGGTCAGTACGGGGTTGACGTACCGTACCGTACTGGTACGGCACGGAGTACGGTACGGCAGGACCCCCAGTACGGCGCCGTATTCCGTACCGTACTGCAGGACAAAAAATGCCCATTTTTAGCCGAAATCGAGCAAATTTTGGGCATTTTTTACCAAAATTCGAAAAATTTCGGCAAGAATGAATGGTGTTCAGGTCTATTTCACACCGTTAATAACGCTTAATATAGATGGCGTTGTTGTTTGAGGTCCTAATGTTTCGGTTTGCCTTAAAAAGGGCAGAAAATTTCAAATTTTTTATTACCGGATTACGGCGCCGTACTCGTACCGTACCGTACCGTACTGCGCCGTACTGGTACGGCACGGGGGGGGGTCAGTACGGTACGGAGTACGGTACAGGGGGGGGGGGGGTCATTTGCAAACTCTACTTCATATGCACAATTTTTTCCAGGAGAAAGGCTATCCTCCCTTAAACACGCGTAAAAATGTGCGCCACTCAAGGCAAAAAAATATCAGCTCACCAAAGTTCAGCTACTGTCAGGGGATAAAGACCGTGCCCCGCTCCCCTGACTGGACACCCACCGCTATCAAGATTCCGTCCCCCTTCCTACCGCCCTCTGGGACCTGACCCCGGACCGGATAAGCCGAATGCTAAGCCGGGCCGAGTGGCATACTCCGGCCTCGTTTTCGTTAAGTAACATGGTCAAACTCTTTGACAAACGCTTTGCACGCAGGATCACTCCTCACGCTCTGCACTCCTCAAAATCTTAATCGGCATTCAACATCGGCAGTTTTTGGAATCGGGATTGTTTTCGAATTCTAGAATCGGATCGGCATCGTCACCTCTACGGACCTAAAGAAAGCCCTTCCTTAACTCATGCTATGCCTACCTTATCGTATAGAAGGACACGCTGACTTTAGGTGCAGAGTCCTCCACCGAGCAACATCGATCCATCGGTGTTCGCGATCAGTCACATCCTTCGAGTACTTCGCTTGCTACCTGATGCTCGCTTCGACCGGCCGTTGGCGCTGACAATTCTGGGATCACACGTGGCAAGCTTCGCTCTCTTTTTCTGTGGCGTTTTCGGAGCGTACTCCGTCCAGGGTAGATTAGTCCCTGCTTGCTCCGGTCCCTGGTGTGTGCATATCTTTACCGACTGGCTGCTGGTGTATTTTGGTGGTCTCCCACGCCTGAATCGTACTTTATGGGGTCTTCGAAACCTTAAACTCTTTCATGAAATTTTGCATCTAACTCTTGTATTATTCACCGGCTACAATCTGCTGAACCCCATCGTATTTCCACCGTCAGATATGTCCTACTACCTGTTCGGAATACATCATGAGTACTTTCTGACGGACGTTCCTCAAATGGCGGTTTGTTTGAGCCTGATTACGTCGTACCGCATTGGCTATATGCTGATTATTTGGAACGAATGCGCTAGCATTCATGCTTATCCAGACAGTCTTCTGGCCTTCGCAGCACCGTGGCTCGCGTAACTATCCTTGTACCTCTAGCCCGAATAAACGTGAAGTAAATTTAATTGACAAAACGTGATCCTACTATGCTTGCCAGCCGCAAAATCTTTCGGGTATTTAGCGGGACGCTTGTTGTGACGTTTTTATGGCATTCACAGCATGACAAGCAGGGAACTGTTCCGTGCTCTGGTGGCCGAGTTTGTCGTCGTTTCGTCTGCAGTGTTCCTGGCGTTTGGTGTGACTCACGCGTTGAAGAAGCCATTGCGTTCGCGACCAGCGCATGGCGATCGGTCGCATTCGACGATCGCTAGCTCGTCGTCGCTGCCTCTTACCTCATTTCCGCTTGTTCGTTTGTCGATATTTTTCTTTGCGCAAAAGCTCCTTTGCCAGTTGTTTTACCTGAAGTACCCTAATCCCCTAAGTTCATCGGAGTAGTCACATGCACGCGTGCTTATGACAGAAACACTTTTAACAAACGGACGCGTAGCTTTCGCAATCGCGTGGCACTTGCTTGTCTCCTACTAAAATCGTCTAGTAATCCCCGCTTAAGCGCGCAATAATAAGTTTTGTGTTTGAAGTTCCTTAACCGATGATGAAGAACCCGACTGGTATACTTTGTTGCCACTGCAAAACAAACAAACTCTTTAGGCTTTCAGCGAAATGTCGTCAACACTTGGCCCGCTTGCGATTCATCAGGTCCTCTCATTCACCGAGCAAGACTATCGTCGCAGGAAGAAGAACCTCAGGAACGCAAAGCGTGTACCGCAACTGAGGCTAATGGCGCGGCACATCAGCCCGATGTGGAGCCACATTTGCGAGCTCTACCTTGCCGGCTATTGCCCACCTTCAATGGACTACCTCCGTTCGCCGGAGCTCCTCTTGGGCCTCAAGAATGCCTTGGATAGTGAAGACATGCGCATCGTCTTCGGGCACGGAAAACCGATGGTGTTTTCAGCGGACGCGATCCCGCAACGGCTCGTGTCGAAGCTTGTTCAGGTAAGCGAGAGGTACATGACTGGGAATGCTTGTGTAGGAATGCGACAGCTAGGTAGCGAAAACTTTTCTCACCAGGCTCTTCTGCCGCAGTCCTAGGTATTTTGGTACTGGATATTTACTCAAGTCCGCCGAAAACGCGTCTTAACTGGGCAGGCAAATCAGCTGTTGATGCCCTTTTCCGAGTACATTTGATCGACATATATTGGTCGTTACAATTTAAAAGTTTGATTGGCTGGCGTTCCACAAGCTTCTTTCAGGCATTTGTACGTCTGCGAGAGGAACCGGCTTCGCTGGACATCACCGTCAACCTCTCACATGCGGACGCGGAACGGTCGAGTGGAGCCCAATGCACAAGCGCAAGCCATGAACCGGTGGCAAAGAGTCTGGAGGACATGTGGCCGGAAGTGTACGCCTGTCATCTGCCGTGCGCTGCCTGCACGACGTTGAGAAGCATGCTAGAATCGATCCCACTTCCGGGAGAGCGCAGTCGAGAGAGTACAGAGTACGCCACCGAAATATTTCACGTCGTTTCGAACAACTTCGACAAGAAGCTGACGTTGGAGCTTACGTTCGCTCTAGGGGATCCGCAAACTCACGCTCCAGCAACGGCTTCCCGGATAGAGTACGCCTTAGGGAATAACGTCTTTTTCATCTTCATCTCCTTCCTTTAGGAAAATGGAGCTTCGCCAGTTGGTCGCATACCTGGATGAAAAGCCCTGCAACCCGCTTCGGGACGATATTGCCCGCAAAAGGTAAGGCATCTAAAGTAAGAGCACGATTTTGTGCCGCAGTCTAACGGGAAGTGTCTTTCTGGGCATTAGTTTTTTTGAAGATCTTTTTGAACAGATATTTTCCGGCCATTTTAGGAAGACAATTCTGCTCATTCCGGACTTCGCCACCGAAGTGTACGGCTTCCTGGACAGAGTGCACATCGGCGCTTCTCTCATTGCGAGTGACGGTCTGAGCGAGCTCCTTTCAAAGCTGAAAAATCGTCTCCCCGTGCACCATCTGACGTGTGCATTCGAGGCCGAGACCGTGGTAAGCCTAAAGGTGATGACCCTACTGAGGGATGCTTCAGGAAGACGAACTCGATTTTCATCTATTCACCGGCGCCTACAGGTGCGTCCTGCACCACTTCCGTCGCGACATTGCGTACACCGACGTGCGTCGTCTCGTGATCCCTTCCACGGAGGGCCCTGCCGCTGACGGCGCTCTGATACGTCGATATCTGATCATTCGACAACAGTCATCTGGTCGACCTTAAAGCGTACTACGCGAACGACCGCTTTGTGCTCCGGATGCTCGCCGCACTCGTGGTGGGTCGCAACTTCTCTGTGGGCCGCCTGCAAATGCATGCCTGGGACGGCAAACTAACGGACTACCGCTCGATGGATGTCATCTTCGGCGGCGGATTACGTCTGGACGCGCTCCACCTGTACATTGGCAGGCAGGGCCTCACCAATCTCATCAAAACTGTTGATTTCTTGCGCATGCCAACGGTTCAGGGACTCAAGGAGCTGAAGTTTTTGCCGGTATGATTTGTACTTCACACCTGAGGCAGCGGAGTCATCCGTGGCCAGCCCAGTGTAGTTCCTGTTTTAGGTAAACGCCAAGTTGAAGCGTCCTCGCAGAGGCAAATCATTGCCGCGACATCGGGGAGCAGTCGTCGCTTCGCCGCTTTGGCTCTCTGGGATTCGTTTGCTGCGCAACTGTTCCTACTATGAGGTCACCTACGAACCAGACCGTCACTTGGAGTCGATCGCTCTGAAGCTGGTCCACATCTGCGAGGTGAGAATGGAACAAAGAAGTTAGGAGCGTTCAGAAATTTTTCGTAGTTGTAAGCAGAGATCGACGGATTACCCCTCCGCCTTCCCTTCACCATACTGAACACATGCTGGGTCCTCGACCCCCGGTCCGATGGTTCTAACAATTTTCGAATCAACGTAATACGCAGTCTTATGATGCCCGGCGCAACGGCGGTTTGTCATTCCCCCCCCAGGCTTTGTGAGTCGGAATAGACCAAAAACCTTGTAGCATTTGCTTTGCTGAAACTCTTCGACGAACGTGGGCCCGACCTCGGATGCCGAGGGCGGGCCATACGAAACGTTAAGCCGCTTGCTTAACGATAGCTTTTAGAAATTTGAACGCGGCGAAATCGCGGAGCTCTGCGGGCACTTCAAATTCGCGGTCCGTCGTCGTCACGTGACGTTTTCCTTCAACGAGCGCAATTTGTTCATGTCCCATTACGGCCCGGCTTTCTGGGGTACCTGGGACGTCTACCGTTTCTGGAACGCCGCCACCGGCGAGTGTCTCCAGGCGTACGTCGGACACAGGGTGCCCGGGGATTGGTTCGATTCCGTCCTGCATATCGTGAACTATGTTGGTGTGATTCCTTATCTTACCTTCTGATTCTGTTTTGCATTCAGATTCCACGTTTAATGTTCTGTTGTAGTTCTGTTAACAGCGTATAAAATTGTTAAATCTGCAAAAGGAACTTCTAACGATTGTTGCGAACAAGGGCAGCCATTATCGTTTGGGAATCAGGGTAGCACGCGTAAGCGATTGATCGAAGGAAATGGTGGCGAAATTTCCTACGGCTTTTTGGGCAGTCTGACGCTAGAGCTAGAGCATCGAAACGTGCTCGTGCAGTGAGCATGTTAGAACGCCTGAATGCATCAAAGCACCGTACCTAGCGACGACTGCATCAAAGATGGGTACCTACATCCTGCTAGTCTTGTGTGCATTATACCTTTCATTAGATTGGCGCTGTTACCCCGTGCCGTACCCGTACCCGTGGTAGACCCACCCGTGCCATGTAGCCGTGCCGTGGTGGACCCTCCCGTGCCGTGTTGTCGTGCCGTGGTGGACCCTCCCGTGCCGTGTTGTCGTGCCGTATAATGCGGGTACGGGTACGGGTTTGGCCCGTACCTTGGTACGGGCGCCTTGTGCACTTCTACGAAGTTAATATTCTCGTCAGTAGCTCGACCAGAATCCATAACACCCTCAGGAGCACGTGAAACGCGTCTGTTCAAGGTGACATATAATGCCTCTTTGATGAACATTTTTCGTTAATCGTCATGAACTGTTAGCCGACTAAGGTTGCTGTCAAATCTGTGTGCCCAGAGTACAAAATTCACTTTCGCGAGTGCAAACTACGCAGCATTGGTCGGGCGCGGTCGCGGACCACTAATCACACTTCGACGCGTGGCTCCACCATGAACCCAGAAGAGTAAAATGTGATGACGCTTTTGTACGCAGCACAAAATGTTTCGTGGTTAGGGCTTTGACACAACTGTAACCACTAAAGTCTAGCCGCACGCGCTTACCTTCCGTGGCTTTAAGAAGCACAGTTATTAACTTCTTCTGATCACTGGCAGGTCTTTTTCCATGACTTCATGTTTAACTCTCCTCTGTCTTGCAATAAGTTCACCAAATGACTACTGGACACTTTTCTTCGGCCTCTCTGCACATCAATTTATCCTTGTTTTTCTCTGTCCAAGCGGAACACTCGCCGGGCCACATGATGTGCACGTGGACAGAGAGGCAAAGCTGACCCACTAGTGGCCTAAGCTAGTGGAGTTTTACGTACCAAAATACGTCTTAGTCTGGCCTAAATTCTTCTTATGCCTTTTAAGCCATCTTCCTAATCCAGAGATCCATGGCCGCGCACTTGCACTTCTTTGCAAGCTACATTGCACAATTTGTTGCAAAAGCGCAGCTATTTGCTTGCTTGCGAGGAGCGGCCCGCAGCAGCAGCCGCCGCTTGAGGAGCCAGGGCAAGACTTGACACGGCCGACGCCGCTTAGGAGGCGAGTGTGCGTCGTGAATGCCGAGAGCGCTTCCCTCCACCGCTGCATGCGTAGTCTGTTTGCCAAGCAAGCGCGCCTGTTGCCAGGCCGCAAAAATCACTTGTGACCACATGGCCCAAAACTTGCCTAATTTGTGGACTTGCACGCGCTGTTGTCCCGAGGAACGCTCTATCAATATTTCGCTAATATTATCGACAGTTTTGGAAAGTTAATTGTAGCATATTCCGCAAACTGCTTTTAACTGAGGCAAAAATAGTGTACTTCCGACAATTCCCGTCTATTTTAAGGCCGCTTTACGCTTCCCGAGAACGTCAATATACATAACGGGTTAATTTTAGAAAGCTGAGTTGCTTTTTCCGTACATCTGGAGACCATCATTTTAGCCTTTAAGGAAGTTTTGCGTTGTGCTCCCTTTGATGCGCGATTTACCGAGCTAAATTATCGTAATTATTGTCTATTTCAACACCGTACATGCTTAGGAAACCCGCGCACTTTCTGTTTTACTAGCCAAATATGGTCCGTAAGGATGAATTCCCGGTATAGGGGAAATCGAGTCCTCTGCAAACGTGTCTTGAGTGACGCCGTTTGTGCTCTGAAACTGCTGAAAACTCCGTACAAGCTGTGAATTTTCCGCATATGACTGTTTTCATATTGTCTGCAGCGCGTTCTCTGATGTCGTGCGTGTGTTACCGTATTTCCTGAAATATAACCCCATGGGGGTATATTTATCAATGGGGTTCGGGACCCTGGGGGTATATTTTTGGGGGGGGG
>JNEY01000274.1:32634-50492 GCA_020875895.1 Aphelenchus avenae
GCTGCCAGGGACGTGGCTTGCCCGAAGGTTTGATCCGGAATGCACAGTTCGGTCGGGGCGAACTAAAGACCTAGTCTTACGGGTATATCCTGCTGAATTGTATTCGTCCTGGCGTCGACAACGCCCTTATACGGCTCGTGTGGCATGCGACAAATGGGCCCGGTAAGAGCGGATCATTTTGGTGCGATTTCAGGCTAGCGGGAAAAGGCGCAAGCCTACGGGAAAAAGTAACAAATCCACAAAGTCGAGTTTTCCTTGCAGTTTTTCCTGTTTCTGAAGCAAATTTCCATTACGAGCCTGTGACTGTTATTTTATGTTGTGCTCCATAGGCCCCGTAACCTTTTCTGATTTTTAGGCGTATCGAAGTCACTTACGCAGACGACGTCCGTGCCCCAGAATCCTTTGGCATTGCCGGTTCCGTACGCGATCTTCCACTCGGTACCGTTCGGTTGGTACGTTTGCGACTTGGAACTGTCGAACTTGTTCTTGTTCTTGCAGGGGTCAACACTATAAGTCTCGAGAAGTTTCCCTTAGCCGGACGTTAGCCAAACGTACGGTTCCGGGTCGCCTCGCAGCAGGTGCGAAAGCTGGGACATCAGTTCGATCTCTCCGTGCTCGCAGCAGTCTTTTCCGCAGAAGAAGTCGCATGCCTCCGGCTTGAAGGCGGCACAAACGCCGGGGCAGCTTGACGGGGGCCAGTTGGACGCCTTCTTCGCCGCGCTCGGAAGGTGACAGCTGGAACACACAATTAATGAACTAACTCGTGAGAAAACAATCAGTCATTAAGTGAAAGATGCTAGAGGGCAACACATAGGCCGGACTTACCTGCTGTCCGGCACCCAAAGGTTGGCGCTACCGGTGTCCAAAACGACTTGGAAGGTCTGCGGTGGCGTTCCGATCGTTACCTAAAGCGCATTTTTTCAGTGAGGCAAATGTCAGCGTTGCAGCATATGCCTTTACAGAATTCGCATCTTCAAGCTTCAAGCCTTTCAGAGTGGATCATTTTTCCTAGCGCCGAATATGTCCACTAAAAACGCAAGAAAACGTTCTAGAAAGCCACCGGAAGGTTCTTGCTAAGAAAATGGTAGCGTAGTGCATGCCATTGTTCGCAGTTTTTGCATTACGCCAGTGGCACGGAGGTCCCGCTCATATAGTGTTGCTACTCGTTCCTGCCTAGTGCAGCCCCGTCCAGGATGCTTACCTGAGACCGAACTGTCGCAAACCTAACACACGTGCAGGCTTTATGTGCACTCACGAGCAGTAGCGGACATAATGACATTGTAGAAAGTCACCTTTTCTTCAGGGTGATAGAGTAAAACTCCTTCGATAACGTACGTTTGCCAAGTAGATCATGTCGTCGAGATCCGCCACCGGCTGTCGGAACGGTCCAGGCAGCGGGTCATCGTTGCCAGCGCCCAGCTTGAAAACACGAAGCTTCTCCTGGAGGCGAACGACATCTGCCCACTTCTTCTGCTCCTTCAGAACATGTCGCAGAGGACGCTGGTACGTGATTTCGGTCTTGAAGACCTTTCCGGCCGACGCCTCACTGGCAAGCTGGAGAGCGGCGAGAAGAGCAGGAAGTAGAAGGCCTAATCTCAAAGCCATCTGAATGAAGGTGGTTGGGTTGGGATCATGCTTCGTTGGAGCATAAACGGGTCCAGATCACAACAAAAAGCCTTGCCGTGCAGGGAATGGGTCCAGAATATGATGGGACGTAAGGTATTCTTATAATCGAGCGTACATCGTTACATCGCAACCCAACACTGTGTGTCCTATCTGATACACTATGCTCTTCTCCCGGAACGCCTGTGTATCATTTCTGCCGAACTACTATCGGACAGCCGAAAACCCAAGGTCTACAGACGGCCATACTCAAGGATGCTTTGGCGTTGTAAGTAACGTGGTTGCAAAACGACACATGCCTGGTGCTTTTAATCTCTTTCATACGACGTTGAGTTCTCTAAGTTACTGCTACGAGGCATTGTTCTGGATAGCAAAGTAGGCACGCCATGCAGTACAAACGAGCTAGATGACCTTGAAAAAGACTCAACAGAGGTGTCCAAGGCAAGCAGCACCCTTAAATTTAGCATCCCTACGATACGCTCACCGAGATTTCCTAAAAGGCCAGATAAAAAATGAACAAGAAGCACTGCAACATGCGACAATTTCTGTTTCGCGGAAAAGTTAAGAAAGACCCGGTTGGACGAAAGATCACTTGGCAAATGGAACAAGAGCTGATAAGAAAAACCAAGGCACAGACGAATACGACGACCCTCGGTGGCAGCGACGAACGTGTAAAGCCGTGGTTGAAAGCGGAGGAAGAACGCAAAAGAAATCGCCTGTCTCGAGCAACTTCTTCCGCCTGATAAGAGGTTGAAGTGGAAGGAAGAACTTCAGGAATTCATTATTTTTAAATGAACTAGACGAAAACAAGCACGACTTGGCTGCCTAGAAGCTGAATCATTATTATGGACGTTGTCAATAGAGCTGTTGTTTGACCATGCTAAGCATTCATGTTCCACATTGCAGAAATAACGTACGCAGCAAAAGGAGTAAGCAACTGACAACGGAACGAATTTTTGTCAAGCATCCAACTGTAGAAAGCAAGTTGTAATTTTGCTGCTTTCAGGATTAAGGTTACGTTCGTACGTTGGTATCGAAATGTTAGGCATAAGCTTGTCTTCACCTGACCAACTGTTCTTCGATGCAAGCGTTTTCACAGAATACTGCTTGTGGAACTCGTTGACGCCGACCCTGCGTCATAATAACCTTTGTGTAGGCTGAGGTTCTCTTTATCAAGCGCATGCGGAACGGTGGTTGTTTGCCCACCTAAGCTAAGGGAAAGGTGCCGAAGGGAAAGGTGCTCACAGCTCGAAGGCGTCGTCCTCTAAGGGTGGGGGGATGGAGAAAGGCTTACATGTTCAAACCAAGTATAGAAGAAGAGAACTTAAGGGTCTTAAGAGGAGACGTAGTCCCATTAAAAGCATTTTGTTGACGGATGAAACAAGGCATTTAGGGTGTCAAAGAAAAATATAAATGAGCCGATGTAGCCGCTAGTGGCAAAGAACACCGTGAAAGGACAAATAAATGTTGCCTTCGTGGAACGCAGCGGACCGTTAACATGCCATGCGTTATATCTGTGTCGCACGCTATGCAGAACGAAGTACAGTTCGACAACGACTATCAACCTAAGAACTTAGGAGGATGAACTCGTAAATACGCAGTATTGTGGTACGTTTTCTTTGTAAAAAGTGGCAGCGCCTTTTTTGCTTTTTTAACATTTGCGTTCTAATATAACCTTGTTGCGCCCATCTTCCGTCGAAGTCCGGTTACTCCGAGGAAGCGATTTGTCATTAACGACGCATACCAATTGATCGACGCCAGCGGGTGACCCTCTTCATTAAAACGATCGCTTGGTGTTTACCGCTACGATGTTGTAGTCTATATCGTGACGCATGAAACGTTCTTGTATTGCATCGGTGGGCACATTTGTTGATTTTGATAGGTGTCCGCGATAGGCAATGACCGACGTCATACAAGGCCGACTTGTCATCAACATTGGCACAGAGAAGCAAAGTCAACCGTTACAAATTGGAGACTGTCTTTGGTATGACCAACATGTATGACGTGCTCACGTGGTTGCTTTGAACAGGAACTTGGAGTACTCGTACTCCAGTGAAGGCTCGTACAGGCATCATGACTGCGTCCTCGTTTGCACACATATTACTGACAACTTCGAATACTACATTGTCGAGGTCGCATGCTTGGACAGCGTCATATTTAGCCGACAGCAGGTGGATCGTCTGCTTTCGGAGATGATGCTTATCATTCGTTTTAGCGTAGATTACGATGTGCAAACGATCAGAAATACCATCTCAAGACGCGCGAGTATAGTAATGCATCCGGAACGTGGGGACGGTGCCACATCATTGCAGTCGTCGTCAGAATACTGTTTTGCGCAGGTGAAAGGTAGAACGCTATTGTTCTCTAGTATATAGTTCTGTCTTTGCAGCAAGCTGTTTACCCAGCCGTCGGCCATTCTGGATGCTCAGGTTAGCATTGGTTCAGCTACGTTCCACGTGAGCCAGGCTTACCTGGAAGCTGTGTCATCGGACTTCACCGAGTTCTTTGTCAAAGCGGAAGAAAACTGCCTTAGCGGATACGAACCGGGCGCGTTTCACGAGTTCATCCTGTCTCTTCATCCGTCATATCCGCCATTCTGGATAAGTGGTCGGTGGCTCTGAACTGCATTTAGCACCGTTAGCAAACTTTGCAGGCACGTATGTCATTGGCGTGGCACTTATCGCTCAACGGTTCAAGGTTCCACTGCTTCTCAGCAAATGCGTCAGTATATTACGCACCACGACAGGCATATCATTTATCGACAAACTAAAAGCGGCAACCAAGCTGGAAGACTGCGAACTCAAGGTAAGCACGGCGCGCCTATTGAAATTGAACCGCAACACCGCTTGAAGATCTACCTGCTGGTTAACATGAACCGGGCTCAGTCCAAACAGCTATGGGAGAGCGAATTGCTGAAAGAGGACAAAGACTTGATGCGCGAACTTCTGGGTAATCTTCACTCAGTTGCCAGCGTTAGTGTAGCACCGAAGACTCTATGCGACCCAGCGCCGCAGCATTGCCCCGCTCAGAGGTATCGGATCGCAGGACGCAGTTATATAGAAAGCTCTCTTTTAGCGTGCCCTGGACTGAAAATGGATTTGTTACCGTGAAGTTTCATGGTTGTGATCGGAGCGAGCGGAATCTGCGCAGTCCTGAAGTGCGCATCGGTCGGTACGCATGGCAAGTTAACATGTGAATTAAACAAAAAACCTTCCCCATGTTGAGACAAGACTCTCCACTTTTGATAGCCGCTGGAAATAAAATGGAACCAGCAACTAAAACACTTTCCATGTAAACTTGTTTAACTGGCTTCGATAAAGGGCCGAAGCCATTCGAGCTCTAGGCCGATGAAGTTTTAATTTAGGACACTGAGCGCTTCAATTCCGGAGACTGACTTGAAGAAACATCGAAAAGTCAGCGTGGTCTTGTACTGCAAGCCTGTCCAAAACGACGGACCGCCAGACACATTTGATTTATTCATCTATAATGGGAACACATGTGTGATCACTAATACAATGCAGGTAAGAAACGTTTTTCCGCTACGGCAGTGTCTCTTTGTCATGTGATGCGGCAGATATGGCTTCCACTACTTTTGCTCTATACGCTTTGTACGCGAGTAGTGTCTAGAAACAAAACGTCGCGTTCTCAGAAGCGTTCAACTTCGAGATAGAAGTTGACAGTGAGTGCGAATCACGTATCATTGCTAGTGTTGTAATCAGAAAGAAGCAGCCATCATGGTAGGTTTCTCAAAGAGCAAGAACTTTATCAGCGTTGCCCTCAGGAATCCTCTACCAGCGTTGCTGACTTCGGATGTTAGCTTCAAGGTTGCGGATATGACGTATCCTGCCAATCGGGCGTATCTGTCCTACATTTCGCCTTTCTTCCATCGAATGTTTACCAGTGATTTCGCTGAAAGACAAATTGAAGAAATCACGCTTAAAGAAGTCACGAATGCGGAGTTCGAAGCTTTTATGGATGCCATTACGAACGTCAGAAAACCATTGGGAGGTAAATGCTTGACAAACTTAGTCTGAATAGTCATCGTGCTACCTAGGCGGGCTTCTCACAGAGCTACTCCGACTGGCCGATATGTACCAAGTGGATATGCTTAAAGCTAAATGCTTAAACCATCTAAGAGCGGCTTCGGATCTGGACTTAGTCGAGAAGCTCCTGATTGCACAGCAACACAACTTGGCGGAAACAAAGGTGGCGTTCTTTCGACAGCATGCGAGATACTTTGTTACGAGCTTGGACTCCGCATCAGGGCTCCCGGACCGCCTTCCCTGGGGGGCGGGCGCCCCCTTTTTGGGGGCTTCCCCCCCCCCCTTCCCCCCGGCGACGTCGCCAGGGGGGGGGAAGTCAAAAAGTTGTGTTAGGTGATTAAATTTTCAACGAATTTTTGCCAAAACAGCCCAAAATTGCATCGGGCGGCGCCTGCGGCGGGCTATCTGCGATTAAAACATGCTGAAATAGCAGTTCAAACTCATTAACAGGACAAATTCCGACACTTTCGAAAAACCGCCCCCTTACCACCACGTTACCGCCCCTTACCGCCTCACTAGAAGGGGTCCGCCACCCCCTTTCGGGAAATTTCCATCTGGGACCCCTGCTCCACATGTACGCAACATGCGTTTTAGGCGTACCTCATCTCACTAGCTACCATCGACGAGCTTGTGGGCTTAGCGGCGAGCGACAAGTTTGGTGAACTGCACAGCACAACAATGGAGGACATCATAAGGCGTCAAGTCTACCATGGCATTCAAGACAAAAAGGACACATTCTGCTTCCCTTTGGGCAACGATTGGGAGTAAGACGCAACTACAACCAGCGTTCGAATGTCGATCACGAACTGCGCGCAACGAATTTCCAGTTTAGTCCACGTGACCAAAAAGGTTGCAACATGTACCCGTAAAAGCTCTAATATAAGACGTGTTCTAATATAAGACGGCCCCTAATAGAAGACGGGCGCCAAAAATTTCAAGGTTGACTTGTCACAGAAACATGTTTAGAATACGTTTTAGACCATAACTATTCATCCTGGACGAGAACTTTTTGTCACCAAAATTTCGAAAAATTTTCGTAAATCCATAGGGGGGACCCTTTACGACTTTCACGAAAACCTCGAAAATTTGACCACCGGAAATTAGAAGACGGGCGTCTTATATTAGAGCTTTTACGGTACGTCCCTAATCCGAACCTATTCCTAGCTACGTTCTCTGGTGAATTTGTAGGCCATGCTCAATCCTCGCTACAACTTGGTTGTATCAGTATGAACGCTTGCCGCTTCTTGGAACACGCTTGTCATTGTCGTTTTCCGGCATGGAAAAGATAAAATTCCAACTTGGCTCATTCGAAACTTCGTTGCGCTTTTTCCCTTGCGCCTCGCGCTGGGTAATTTTGCATTGACCACTCGTCGCGCACGACCAGGTGCACATACTGGTAGTTCACATCATTGTAAGTTGGTAGGCTAAGTATAGGCCTGGCCTTAATTGACGAATGTACCAGCGCCGGATTTTAGGGTGTGAGGCACCCAATAAAAGTTGCACTCTCAAGCCATAACTTTTATGCTATTTTAGTTCGTCCAACGATGTTGCTGGGGTACTTTAGAAACATTGCTTTATCGATCTCGCCTACCGTTTCTCCGGGCCTCTTCGCGTTGTAAAGTGAGCCGTTTTTCGTAACTGACCGACACTTGAAAACTGCCTTCAAAACGATGACCATTTCAATCATCGCTCTGCGAACTCCTTCCGTCTTCCTGCGGCAGAACTCGCACCGGCCCGCACTGCGATTGACAACTTGACGCGTGCAAATTGGCAGTCGCCGCAGGCCATCCTCAGCTCTTTAAGCCACGAAAAGCGGCGGTTCTTTGGCTCCCTCTCAGTGTCCGCCAGCTGGCCCTTCGAGCTCTCCGATGGATCTGCGGATGATTGCCTGCCAGGGGAAAGAAGGGCTGTTGACGCTTCTTCTTCTTCGACGACGGCGCTTGATATCCCACCAGGTGTTGTGCTTGATGATCGCGATTTCGCAGTTGGGCGCTATTGATTGGTGCTTAAGCGTCGCGTCGCTCCGCGGCAGGCAGAAGTTTGTTACTTCGCCGACGAGCAGTTCCACGTGTTTTTATGCCGTCGTACACGTCGTTGTGTGCTCAGCGATTCTGTAATATGCTTGCTTTGCGTCCCTGTTTTACAGCTGGCGGGATATACTTCATTGAACGTACAAATTCGCTTGTGACACGGAGGTAGTTCGAGCATTCGCGATGAGCACCTGACTGGTGTCATGAAAATTTCTGTACATCAGAAGCTCTTCACATCAGATTGGGGTTTTCGGGTAATAAGCGAGATCTTTCCGAGTGATTTTTACGGCCAACCAAACGAGCATTTGACTGGACCAAAATGAAGGAAACATTAGGAAGCATTAAGCGGTGCGCCTTTCCAGACGTGTCATTGTGATCACGCAATTTTCAGGGGGATTACTCTGAAATAGGAGAATAGCAGGAGGACTTAAGGTTTTACCGTGAATTAACCTACATAAATCATTTTAGACAAGAAACAGCAAAGTGCTTCCAAGGGAAGTATGCCTGTTCCGAGATAATACGATTCGGAAAATGTACTGCTATTCTATGACGTATGAATGGAGTGCCCAAGATGACCGCTCAATTTCAATATTCCAAAAGTCATACTTGCTAGGACTCTCATTGTGGCATTTGACGCCTGAACGTCATCAGGGTCACACGCTGCAAACTCGTTCCCGAATGGAGAAACTCCTGCGATCACGTTTCCTTTACGCTTGCCCCTGGTAACTTGAGCCGTTACGATAAGAGCTCACGCAATTGGACGGGCAACAGTTAGTACTTGGTATTTGAACTTGGAGTGTGGCATGAGCAGCTTGACCTAGTCGAAGGGCCCATTGGGCCGAGAAGTGGCCTTATTTGCAGCGGTCCGTTTCACTTAGCGATCAACGACCGCGTCCTTTACGAGCCCTACCTCGTTTACGGCCATCTGGCACTGTTGGTACGTTACACGGCACACGTAGGGCGGTGCGTATATTATGGCGGAAAATGTCAGTTACTAAAGGGTTTCCAGTTTTGAAGTCGAAGTTTTTCGTAGTTTCGTTCCAATCTCCGTGCATTCTCGGAATTCGAAATTTCCGAGCTCAGAAAAAATGCTCCCTTGACCGTTTTAGACTTCAAATATTCAGTCTCCTCTCAAGATAGATGATGTCAACCAAGAAACAAAGTCTGACTAATACGACGCCGCAGTGCCCCTATTAAGTGTCGTTCTTATTGTGCGATTCCTTTCTGAGAGTAAATCACGCGACTCTTTGGTCTAGGCTTCGAAGATGTACTCTACAGTCGCCAGTATTTCTTTGAAGTCCCGCAAACCCCAACCGCTTTTAAATTCCATTTTCAGGCCAGCTATTTTTCAGTCGTGGTTTATTTAGAGTCTACATGATAGCACTTCATGATGCTTACAGCGAGAGCTTCTTTAGAGCATGCTTCATGCTTGTTAGCTCTAGAAAGGTCTGATCCGATTCCCGGAAATCCTCCGTGTTTTGATCGGTACAACCCACAACATCGTGTCCCGTCCTCTCATTCACTCGTCCACATTTCACGTTTTAAAATCGCCCTTCCTGCTCGCCATTGTGTTTGAAACGACAGCCGCCGCCCGCTTTGTACGGCAATAAATCCAATGACCGGCGGGTGGCCGCCGGCCGATTCTACGTGCGTGTGCGCCCCACGTCTTCCTCCTGCAAGGTTAAACATTCAGCCCTCAACTGCCGCGAGGGTCAGCGCTAGCGGCGGCGGCAAGGTTGCGCCATGTCGTGGTGCAACAAGCGCGCTACGGATCCTTTCAGCGTCAGCGGTCCGCATCGATGACCGCTGTCCACAGTCAGCGACGGCTGCCCCGCCGGAAAATTTCGGCTCTTTCCTCCGCCATCGAGAGGAGCACTGAGGTAAAAGGATGCGCCTGGGAGGAGCAGAGAAGGCGAACAAATCATTGCCGGACGTGTGCGGAGATATGCATCCCGTCCCCGCCTGAGCGGGCGGATCGCCTCGAGTGACCATGCGCCTCGTTTCCGATATGACTTTTGACGTGCGTGGCTGTCAATGAGATATGATCGCCCCTCCGATCACCCGGCTGGAAACCGGTCGTCACCGAGCCCTCCTGCAAGCGGATTTTCCCTTTCAAAACCGCGGTGAAAACTCGTTAAGTTTCCTCGTTCAGCATTACCAGGAAGCGAGCGGGGTAATTTTCACGGCTACGCCGTGCATGGGCCGTGCCGAGGGTGCCCTCATAAACTTCGACTTCCAAGCCGTGCCGCGCTCAGCGTAAAAATGCCGATTCTTAGCCGTGCGGTTCCGTATTCAGACCAACGGCACGGCATTTGTGGCTCGGCACGGCGCGGAGTACGTCACGGATAGCTGTGCCATAATCACGGCAAGACGGAACGGCGCGACCCACATCAAGGAGCACTTCCGATAGCCCTAAACAGTCTCCATCACTTGGAATTTCTGAGCAATCCGTCGTATGTTTCGAGCGTTTATATGCGGTTGATGCTCACGTTTCATTTTCGTCCTCTATTCACCTAGCTCTCGTTGTTGCCCTATATGGGACATGTTCCTTGCGAATCCGTTGGTCCACGATAGGAGTATTGTCTATTAACGACTCTTCTTCTTGCTTAACTGATTACGTCTTCATGACGCTTCTTGGACAGTATGGCCGATAACTTTTCGCGAATATGCTTAAGCCCGGTATTTGGCGTGAAGTCTTAGTGAGTCACTTTCTCGGGAAGGGCGTATCATCTCTGGACGTTGACCCCAGCGATCGGCGGAAGCCTTAATTGTAGGCAACGCCGAATTACTCACCGGAGGATGAGTAACTGCCTCAGCATGCAATGTCCGCCGAAGGAACCGTACTGACCATTGCTTTGGGGGAAGAGTACTTCTGCTTCCCACTTCCCAACCGGCGTCCCTAGCTTTGGTAGGAATTAAATGCCCTCCACCCAATAAAATTGGAGCCACTTCAATTTAGTAAAATTAAAGAAAGAAATATATTTTAATTTCGAAGAATTTAAATATTACTTTTAATTTCTCAAATATTTTGGAGCCCAACCCCCCCCCCTGGCAAAAAGTATATGACGCTCCAATGCCAAAATCAAGAAAATAAAAGTTACTGGGTTTGGAAAATTCTGAGAGTTGTGATGGGGGTTCTGTATTTTGCGGGGACAGTAAAGCTTTGTGCGAATCTTACAGAGGGATCTAATTCTGAATTGCGTGGGTGGGATATCAAATGCTTACCTCGATCGTAGTTAGAAGCCGTTCATGAAGTCAGTTTCACGTCTAGCGACCTGTTTTACTCGTTTTCTTATGGATCATTTGAGTACTTTTTCTCCCTGCTCGCTGCGAACAGGTAACGACGCTGAGAGGCCGGATTAAGCACGCTTGTTGCGTGTAATGAGCTTTTTTCGCCCCTCGGAGAACCGGCTTGTTACGCGTCGTTCGCAACACGACGTCCCCGGCTTAGCTCACTTCACGCGGTGCGCGCATTACCGCAGAGAATTTGTTCGCTGCGCGCCTACTCGTTCGATGTGCGCGTGTGGATTCAACGGGTTTTTTCTCCTGATGGGTGCACACTGGCTGCGTGAGCAAACGCAACAAAGCGCGTTATGTTTACCTTCCCGAGGGTTTCGCGTAGTCTTGGGGTTACCCTACGCGCGGCAATGAAGAATCCCCTCGACGTAAGGCAGAGGTACGTCTTAGCGTCCTGCACGGTTGTTTCTGCGTATCGGAGGGGGGGGGGGCAAGAATCATGGGTGGCAAGGCTTGAAAACTCTCTGCGTATGGGGGGACAAAGCCTTATCTAAGCTAATTAAACAAAATTTAATTGACACAATTACACTTAATTACCTTTATTAACATAAATTAACGCTTTGCTCGCCCCATACGCAGACAGTTTTAAAATCAAGCCCTCCATGATCTGAAAATCGGATTTGCCCCGGTATACAAAGCGCGTTATGTTTACCTTCCCCGAGAGTTGCGCATAGCGTTCGGGTTTTACCTACGCGCGAGAATAAAGAATACCTTTGGCCTGCGGTAGGGGTCGTCTTAGCGTCCTGAGTACACAGGTAGATGCCCCGTTGGATGGTTCCATAGAGTGTCTTGATGGGCTTCGGATTAAAAGAGCATCGTTGACCGGAAACAGTCTTATTTCAACTTATTTGCTTTCCTCTTCTTAGCTTTTAGAAAGTACATTTGGCGCAATTTCAGAAGAATCTCTGACACTCGTTGAAACGATTTGTGGGAAGTTTGGCATCGCGGTCAAATTTCACACCGGAAATAATTCTTCTCAAAGGCCTGCGTATGAACTGTTCACATACCTACGTTTCGTAGGTTGCACGACGTTCCGTGAGCGTTCGTGAAAGTTATTCACATTCTTTTTCTTGTAGTGCGTGACGTTTTGGCCTACAATGAAGCACATCTTGTAAATTATCTTAATGTTTCAGAATGCCCGACGGCAACAAGTCGGAGTCTGAGGAGAAAGAGAAGAAGGAGAAGAGCAAGAATGAGCTCAAGATCTTCAAGACAAGGTAATCTTCAACGTTCATCGTAAGGGGCACAATGCTGATTGCAAGTTCGTGTCGAGGCCTACACTGCCCAGCTACCTGATCCTATTTCCGGCAGGACTAAAGAGACGTCCATCCTTTCCCGGGAGATTAGACCGGCTCTAGGAGAAAATGGACCCTTCCGAGTGACATCAACGGAGCACTAAATTGAACAGAATGTCACTGTTTTATCTGTGGCTCTGCAGAGAGAACACGAAATCCCCCTAAATCCACGTGGAGAGCAGCGCCGTCCGCCCTCGTCCTTGACGTCTCGATACCCACCGGTATCGGATTTCCTGCTCTGATTGCACCCACTTCTCACCCGAGTGACATTTCTGCGCCCGCTTTTAAACCTCGTCACCTGCTCCGTTTCCTCCCCGTTGTCCAAACCTTTCTGAAAATCTAAGCCGAAATTTAGAGAACGTATCTCCGTCCCGCAAACATTATTTGCAAGCGAGATGCTTTTACGTGCACGATGTTTGAACCGCTGTTTAGGCCTAAGTGGTAGTCGCGCCGAGTGCATGCGTTTCCTCGATCGATTCTCATTTTTCTTGGCCTTAGCTCAGGTTTGACAGTTGTCACAACCTTTCTCTGCGTGCACACGTTTCTCAAAGATCCAAAAAATCATTGGCGGGATATCGGTCGCATACCGTGCGAGTGACTGGGATGTCGCCCTTACAAAAACGTCTTATAAATTATGTGACTAAATTTACAAAATTGCGTCATTCTCTCATAAATATGCCGTAAAAGAGTGGCCATAATCGCCTGCAGATAGCAATGATGTTCGATGTTGTCACATCTACGGATTTCAGGAAAGAAATCAAGGAGGCCTCGGAGGAAGATCGAACCTCACCCGCCAAGAAGCCGGAGGCCGAGTCCAAAAGCCGATCGTCTTCGCCCCAAAAGGCCGCTAGCGGCTTCTTCCGGAAAATTCAGTCACTCAACCTGAAGCCGATGAAGTCGCAGAAGAGCACCGAGAAGGAAGGCTCGCCCTCGCGCAAGTCGAAGGAGAAGTCGCCCGGCAAAACGAAGTCCCCTTCGCCGACGAAGAAAGTGGAGGAGAAGTCTCCGTCACCGACGAAGAAGGCTCCGGAGAAGGAGCCGACGCCTTCTGCAAAGGACAAGTCGGTGACGAGTCCGAAGCAGTCGCCGAGGACTGTGAAGCGGAACGCTTCGAAGTCGCCGTCGAAAGCGGCGAATACCAGCGTCAAGAAGCCGGCTGATGTCGAGAAGGACGATGTCGTCGATAAGAAAAGGTAGGCATGGGCTACGCTGCTGAAGAAATTTAGCCACCAAGGTTAGATGCGTACAGGTTAACTAAGAGTTAGGGGATCTAACTAGTACGTCTCTTTCGCTTGCTTTCCACGGCCAAATGACGATGTAGAGAACGGGATGAACGTCTGCGACTTAAATGTGATGTAGCATGTGCGTAGACTAGGCTTCATCACTGGTCCCCATGACCCAGTCATTTTGCGTACATGATGACTTTCAATAGCATTCCGTTCCGTATTGCAGGACGACCACCGCTTGCAAAATTTTGGAAATACCAGCGTTAAGGAAATAAATTTTACTTTGTTCGGAACAAATGTTTCTAGCCAAACTGCATCGTCTGAAGACAAGGTTAGAAGTCACATAACCCGTGACGCGTGCACCAGGGCTGGGGACTCTCCGAAAAAAACCAAATCCAAATCCGAAGCAATCTCCAAAATCGGGACCAAGTCCAAATCCAAATCCAAAGGATAACGACCAATGTTCCGGTTTTCCAAACCCAAATCCGGTACCGGCACGCTGTGGACTCATTACAAGGACATGCTCTTCATCAAGAACGTCAACTAAATCGCTTTAATTTGCACTAACGACATTACTTTTTGCGATCTTCTTTGGTCAATAAAAGGTACAAGCTTCCGAACTAGTTGGTTAAAAGATTCGAAAAATCGGTCCGATTTTCGAAAACCAAATCCAAAGCAAAACGACCAATTTTCCGGTTTTCCAAATCCAAATTCCCATCCCTGGCGTGCACATGGCCAATGTCTCCCTTGGACTTCTTGCCTCCGATGGAGCATCTACGTCCTCCTTTGCCTTGTCAGGAAAGCCCTGCTTCCAGTCATCACGAAGCAGGTTGATACCGTCCACTTGCATTATCGACATTTTGCTCGTTGCTTGACGGACCGCTTCCACTTTTGAACGGTTGGAAGGAAAAGCCCCGTCACCGTTTGGGAAGTGCAATCGGTTCCGTACCACTCGTTGTCTTCCGGGAATGCCTCAAGTGGGCCACTTGTGAACCGTCCGCTCTCACTTGTCTTCCTCGCGCACATCGTCTCTCAGCGCATCTTAGAGCGTTCGATATTTTGTCCACAAGAGCCCCACCGTCTATTGCTAGCTAATTGGCCCGTCTCTGCAATTAACTAGTGGCTTTGGGCGACGTGATCTCTGCACGCGCGACTTTGGACGCATGTCAACGATGGGCTTGGGATCATCCGTGGTTTGTGCTGCACCTCAACCTGAAGGGGAACCGCAAGACGACGGACCGCGAGAAGTGGCGCTGGAGCAAGTCATAAGGTACACGGTGGAACTCTTCGAGGCTAACTTAGGCGTCGGAGTCGGCATCGAATACCCTAAGACCCCTAGCACACGGTACAACGTTAAAGCTCTAAATGTTGCGCGAAACAATTTTCCATTCGTCACTTGGTTACCATTGAACTCTTCGCAGAGGACTTGCTTACTTTATTCCTCGAAAAAGGCTCAACTTGCCAAAATGACTTATTTTCGGGGTATTCAAGGAACTATTCGGAGAGGGCGCTCCTACCACCTCATGTAGCAAAAGTATCGATGCTTGCATCGGTGTCCTTTTCCCTTCTCAGAGAGAATGCACCGGAATGTCTCCAAACAGAATCTCTTTCGAATTCTCCGTGCCTTAATGGCTTCTTAAGCGCACCGTTAGACAATACTCGTAAATTAGCGGGAGCTCCTAAGTCTTGACTAGCGAGCCCATACGGTCCGAATCGCATTGCATTCTTCCCGCATTTCATTACCCCATTTGAAGGTCACTTCATTCTTGTCGCGCAGTCGGAACGCTTTGACTCAGCGCCGCCGCGCGGACGATTCACCCGTCACTGCTGGACCTCTTTCATGCCCTCTCACCTTTGTCCATTGCCTTCTTTCTGCCGCCATTTGAGAGCGTCTTTTTTCGACCGTTGGCGCAACCGATCCGGACGAGCGTCGATCGAGCGACGTTCGCGTCCTGGTGCACCCGACGCCCATCGCTCGCGAGTGGACCTTGATGGATCGCTCCAAGCGGACCTACCGCTAATGACTCGTCGGCTGACTGACGAGCCGCTTTTTCTGACCCTTTTTCATTGAGTGGTCGCAAATAACTGACCTTGTTGAGATCAGATGTATCTTGCAAGACTGAAGCGTTTTGGACTCGACGAGTGCTAGGTGACTCGTCGTGCCGGTTCTTATTGCCGCTTGACGTTTTTTTTCGGACCCCTTCCCCCTAAACGGTTTCGTAGCTCCAACAGCCGAGATGGCGAACCTCATATTGACTGCGTTGTTTGCTAACTACGTTCCCGCTTAACACGAAAGTAAGCGATTTTTGGGAAATTTTGAATGATTTTAGTGAGAATTATCCCTGCATGCGGCCCCAAAAAGCAGTGGAAAATGAACTCAAACGTCACCCGAAGGCTTTTCTTGGATTTCTTCGAAGCAGGGCCGACATTTTAGGACACTTTACCGATACCGCCCAAAGAACCTAGGTTTGTGAAAACCTTCCCGGCAATCCAGCCCTGCTTGGGTTGCATTAGTCGCCACCAAGCTGATCCGCTAGTCCACCTTAGCAAGACGTTCAAATAAAAAGCTCAAATACCCTCCAGATTTCGGAATGTTTGGTGGGCCCGGCCCGACTTTGGTGGGCCCGGCCCGACTCTGGCCTGATTTTTCATGGGCCTGTCCAGGGCCCTGGGTTTTGGGTCCCGGCCTTGAAGCAACTTTTTCTATTTTTAAATTAGGGAAAACTTGCATTGGTCCTCCATCGGTAGTTTTTCTAGATGCCAAAATTCTGCCCTTTAAGCTACTTAGTGTTCTGCAGAGAACTTGTACGCATTATGAGGCAAAATTTTATCATCAAAATGGCCAGAAATTTTGATGATCAAAATTGGCCCATTACGAACCGTGGTATCCTCTATAAAGCTGCATTCTACAGGACACGACGCCTAAGACTGACGCAATTATTAGCCCATTTTAGCACCAATTCCGCCGAAGCGACCCAAAATGACACTGCCCGGGAAGCCGTGAAGACGCCGACGAACGACCGCAAGTCCCCGAAAATCGCATCGGGCACCGAGAGCGACGAGAACGTCTCGCAGACGATCATGCTGAAGCGGAAGAACGGCGAGACCGCTACGGCCAGCGTGGACGCCCTCGTGGTGCGACGACTCGCCGCCAGCCCCACGCGTCAGCGACGGTGAGTGTGGGCCGCTAATTAACTAATGCTGATAAGAAGTTATGAGCTGAAACATAAACGGTGCGGCTTTTGGTAAATGGAAAAGGGGCTGTATTTAACGTCGCAATGAATATTGTACACTTATGAAATTTAACTGATACCACCGTTTTACTATGTCAAGAACTTTACTATGTTTTACCGTTTTACTATGTCAAGAACTTTACTATGTTTTACCGTTTTACTATGTCGTGTATTTTAGACCACTTTGCCCAAATTTTGGAACTAAGTTTTAGCATAACCCTCTTGCCCATGTTCGTTCCGTCCGACGCTGGTCGGGCCCATGTTGTGAGGGTCGGGAAACTGCTTGTTTCTCTGTCTCTCTCCGTTGCTTTGCCACTCGCACCGCTTTTGTGTGCTAACCCGTACCGATGCTTATTGTCTGCAATGGTCATAGCTTCCTAACCGTCTCGAGACATTTGTGCGAGCTCGTTTTGAACAAAATTCTTCATTGTCAGCCTGTTCCTCTCTCACATGCGCATCGCGATTCCTAAAGAATCCGCTTTCCTCTTCTTCTTGGCCCCGTCCATGCACATTGCTGCTGTTTTCAGCCCGCTTGACAGGCTACTAAACTAGAGCATCCGTAGGTCTTGACGTTCCTAAGCCTAAGCTTAGTCGCTTACAGCCTCTCCACCAAAAAGATACGTTACTGAGCTGACGGGAAAACTGGCGCTATTCGGCTTATTTATGCGAGAGATCGTTTTGAGGAGAATTGTGCATTGTTCAATCACATGTGCACCGCTAATTCTATAACACCTTCGCTTTCTTGTTCCTCATCGGCCACGCATGTTGTTGCTGTATTGCTGCCCGCTAAGGTCCTCCGTCGGTCCGTGCGTCGCTTATCTCAAAGGCAAATAGTTTCGAGCGGGGCTTTTCTCGCCCCGCTCGCGATGCACTTAAGGAGGCGCGTCCGCAGCGCAGCGCCTTCTTCGGACGCGCATATTGTCCGCTGCTTTGCATTCGCCTCGCGAAGGTCCTTCGCAGCACTATGGCTGCGGCGGCGGCCATAAACTGACCAAGCAGCAAAACGCGAATTATACAGCCCTAGTTGCTGACCAGTGCTCGGTTGACCTTTCGCGGCCTAACGCTTCCCGATATGATTCCGGAACACGGTCGCTTGCCCATCTTCTCGTGC
>JNEY01000274.1:56876-70384 GCA_020875895.1 Aphelenchus avenae
TAAAATCGAGAAAAACTTGAGAAAAATAACGTGCAAAGGTGTACAAAAAGAAAAACAAAAATACCATGTAAAATTTAACTTATTAAGGACTAGAAAAAAATGGATTTTGATAAAGCACAAGACGTAAATTAAAAATGCAAAGCTAGGAACGGTGGAAAATATTGTAGAACTGAGGTGTTGATCAAATGACCTGCAAGTATATTGTCCCCGTTTCAGGCCCACCGGCGAGCTCAACAGCAGCGCGAAGCAGCAGAATGGACGGCCGCGCTCCTCGAGCGGTGCGATTGCGGGCGCGGAGAGCTGCGAACGCCTCTACTTCTTGGGCGACCCGCAGCGGGCCAGCGTCAGCGCGACCGTCACGCTCGATCGGCCGAAGAAGTTCATCAGCGCCGGCCAAGCGCAATCGCAGTCGCCGCAGTCAAAGGTGAGTGCTGGGAAAATCGCTGTGGATTTCGGCTGTCGCGTTTTGTGTACGATTGTCACTGGTTTGTCCCGCGGACTTTTCTTATCCAGTCTCTGGCTGAATGCAGCCACTTAAGCTAGTGATTTGTCTTCACTCGATGACTTAGGCCTGCCGTGAGCAGCGGCCTAGTCTGACGGTCGGGCCCGCGACCGTGGAATCTTGGCCTTCGATTAGCATGTGCTTAGGCGTACAGGAAAGGCTATACTTAGTCCTACGCGCGGGTAGGTAGGACCAAGTTTGCCACCCGGCTTAGGCTGTGCATTTGGCTCGAGCGCGTCGATCGTAGGCCTAGCCGTTGCGACAGGGTCAGAATAAGTCATGCTTGAGCTCAGTATCGTAGACCCCAAGCTTCGATCGACAGGTTGGTCTTAAGCTTAGTGCGTTTCAGCCTTCTAAGCAGCATCTTTAGTGTGACCGCAAATCTGAAGCTTTATTGTTCATGAGCTCATGCTTAGGCCCAGTCACAGATGCAGTCAATGTCGCAGGCCCGATACCCCATCAGACAGTTGGTTTTAAGCTTAGTGCATAAGGCCTGCTTAAGCGCATCGTTAAGGTGACAATCAGGCTTAAGCTTAATCTTTTTTGTGAACATATACGTTTACCCAGGCCTAAGCTTATTGCCTTGGTGAATGGAAGGCTCCTTGCGTGAAATTTCCCATGGTAATTTCCCTCCGTCCAAAATTGCCCATTTCCTGTCTCGTATTTTGTTGCTTAGTTCGGTTATCCTCAAGCTTACCTACCCCACTTTTAGCAGCAGCAGCAGCAGAAACCGTCCGCCTCGCTGGTGTCCGCGAATGCGCAGATGTTCTCCGCACCGCTCAGCGGCCGCTCCCAGTCGTCGCAGCACCTCGTCACGCAGGTCTCCGCCAACTCCGTGAAGGGCGGCTCTTTCTGTACACTGCTCTCGAGCAACAACGTCGTGCTCTCGGACGCCGAGAGCGGCACCGTCGCCTCTTCGTCCGGAGCGGCGACGCCCGTGAACGTGCCGCCGGCCGGAGCGGCCGCCCCGCCGTACGGCAGCACGTTGCTGCCGAAATTCCCTCGTGTCACTCCCTCGCCGCCCGTGACGACGCAGTCGGAAGCCGCCGCCGCCACCGCAAAGAAGAGCGTGAGTCATATATTTCTCCGTTTCCCGAAGACTTCCCCGAATGGATGTCCCTAGTCGCCGCTAGAAGACGGACACGTCCTTTGTTTTCGTGTGGTTTCGAAAACACTGGTCATTAGTGCCTTCCTCGTAGACGCTCCAAGACCCTTTGTTGTCGTCGAATGTGTACAGTCGCCACACTGTCTGTAAAGATGGACTGTCAGTCCTAATGTCAATTTTGTTTCCTTCCATTGCCCTATGGGTCAAGCAAGCGTCAAAGGAGTAAGTGCCTGGCTACGTGGTAAGAGCATTAATCTATGGTCTCCCTCCCCCTACTGCAAGCTGTAGCGCACGCATAGTTAATACCTGACGAATGTGAAGGCGTGCGTATGATTCTCTGTTGACAAGCTGGTATACGTGTGGTGTCGCTCTAAAAGTGGAGCCTGGAGCGTGCGCTATAGGCGAATGCAAAGAATATCTCTCGGCTATGCTCAGCGCCATAGTAGAACATTCCTATCTCGGCGTATAGGCTAATACTAAAATTTGCGTGTATCCTTTATATATACGTGTCTCCTAGCGTCGTAGCGCTATCGTATGCCATGCATGCGCATACCATGCAGATATTCCGAGGCTATGCGCGTTCTACTGCATGCGCCAAGCTCCATGCCATGCGTCCTCCGCATGCTCTATGTTTTCACACACGGATGTCGCCATGATACGTCCATAGATCTATCACATGCGTATAGCTTCATGCCATGCGCACATACGCGTGCCTCTGTACACGGGCATATACCTACCTCATGTGCTTAGCGCTATCGCACACACATTTGCTAGCCTGAAACGTTGTGCTGATTAAACCTTTTTTAGGTTGCAGTACGTGCCAGCGTATGCATGTTTTTCGAACAATATGCAAACCTAGGGCAACTTTGCTGGCGGGCTAAGCTCCTTCTGATCCCTCTTACTTCCACCAAACAATTCGAGACCAATCAGTCGGGATTTTAAGACGGCGAAGGTCCTTTCCGCCGCGGTTTTCTTTGCGTTCGAACGCTGTTTATGGGCCCTTTTGTGGGTACAGTGCAATTAATTCGGTGACGTCGTGGCGTCCGTGGACGCAAAGCGATTCGGTGGTCATGCGACTTCTCGCTCACTTCGCAGTGGCTAGCCCACTTCCCCGCTGCTAACTATTTCGCTGATAGGTCCTTGGAGACTTAGAGCCGAGAGCTCAAAGTCGTGCCGCTTTTGGTCGAAGACGTTTTTGTGCGCCAGTTGCGTGACCCTTTCCGCATAAGCTTTTGCACAGACAAAAATAGCTGTGGATTGTGTGGCGCTGAATGTGCAGAAACGGCCAGTACGATCATTTGGATTGTCTGGCTCGGCGCAAAAATATAGTGCTCGGGATCACACAAAACAATGGCCTTAAAGTCAGCAAGCTGAGGGGCCGTTTCCACCACTTCTTAGTTCTTTTTTGTCACGTCAGACATTTTTCGGGTGCTCGGTTGGACTCGGAATAACTGAACGTTCACCATCGAGTCTGAGCATTTTAAGCTCGGACTCGGGCTGGGGAAACGTCGGCCTTCAATCTTCTGCTTCGGTTTTAAATTTTTACCTTGGCTTCGGCTTCAGCTTCAGTCCCGGATCCAGGGAGGCCCCAGCCCTAGCCGGACTGAGCGAGTGACACAGGACGTCCAGAGTTTAAGCCTGATTTTTGTACTGTGAATGCTTCGGGCAATGTCTTCGCGAGCTTTAAATATCCAGACATGTGCACGGGTCAGAGCGAGAATAGAATGCGGTTCAAGGATAGGAAGAACGATTCCTAGAATTCTCCATGAGTAAGATTGTCTTTATTCCGCTGCGAAGCAAGGCCTCATGAGGATCCATGGAAGCCAAGGATTCATCCGAAATCGAATTATTGTATTATTTATTTAATAGTATTATTTATCGTTTGTTTATTAGTATCATCTGTTATTTAGAAATTAGAAGTTATAAATTAAGAGTGCGATCGTTGTCGTACAAGGCGTGACCCCACAGGGCAATTAATTACCCGATTTGATGTGTGCGCCTGGAAGCGGGCCAAATGTGGGCCACGGGTTGTACCGGTTATGAACGCTGGTTGCGTGAGTGTAACGAATCATTCAGCGTGCGACTGATTGCTGGCGAGGAACCTCCCAAGTTTTTACGTTCCTGCCTAAATTTGCTGCCCGTCGAGATGGATAAGTGGGAATTTTCGCTGCCAGGAGTCGAGATTGACGAGGTCAGTCATTTGTTAACGAAACTTTCACCACAATCCAGGGCAATTCTATGCTTTGTAATTCAGAGGAAAAGTATAATGTGAAGGTCCTCGCACGCCGCATTTTTGACAGTATTTGTGGAATTTATGCCCCAAAATTTAAGCGTCTTAGCCTGCGGCGGGCTGATTCTATCTAAACTTACCGGTCACCGTTTGCAGGCGCATCTTGTTAAAACTCCCAAAAATCCTTTAAGATTTCGGGCAATTTTGGCTTCGGAATCTTTATTACCAGGATGTCACTTAACGTGGTAACCGTTGTCAGAGCCCAAATCGCCTCAAACAGGATTGCCCGAGGCTTCCTTCTCGAGACAGTTCGAATTCGATTCGGTACATTCAGTACCATTAAGCCGGCCACTGATAGTCAGACAGTTGACCTTTGCGCAAGCTAGGTTGTCCGTGCTAGGTCATGGGGAGTGTACAATACATTATGCAGCTAATCCTGGCATTCCAGGAATGTACGAATGCATGATCTGGTAGAATGAGCAACGCATACCAGGCTGCATGGCCGATGGGCTTTACGTTCAAAGTAGCCTTCTTATCGTTAATTGCGAGTCCGCATGAGTCCTCTGGCCTCTGCTTCTACGGCATTTGTCCTTTTCCCGCAATAGGTCTTCTGTGGCCTCCCAAACTAAAAAACCATGGGCTCAATTTTGTTGCATCCGACGCCCTAGAGAAAGCATTTGTGATTATTTGACAATGCTTTCGCCAACAAGAAGGAGTAGCTTCCTTACCCCTCCCCCTCAAGTGATGGTGCAACAGCTTTAACCTGGATTGGTCTCACACCTATGCATTCAGAACCCGATAATCGACATCACGGAAGCCCCGCAACCGCCTCGGTCTTCGCCGCCGAAGGTGCCCCCGAAGCCGAAGTCCGCGTCGAACTCCACCGCCGAGGACCCGATGCTCGACTCGGTGCACGCGAAGACCGCCTCGCTGGCGGACAAGCTCTCGCGAAGCTTCTTCGACCTGACGCAGGGCAGCCAGGACCGCCTGCAGAAGTGGAAGAACAAGCTGCAGCAGTACGGGACGCAGCAGCAACGCAGTCCGGACCGCCACTACAAGGACAGCAGCGAGCCGCCGCTGAGTCGGTAGGTCCTACTTCAGGCAGTTCACGCATATGCGAGGGACGGAGTTTGTCAGAGGTCTCGGTCTTGCTACTGAGAGCTCGATGTTTTAGTCTGGGTCTCGACCATCCGAAAACGGGGCGGAAATATGCTTAGGCTCTCGACTCGTAGCCAGTCATCGTTCGACGATCTTTTAGCTTTTGTCTCAGAATGAGATCAAAATTCAGTTATCCTCGCTTGTGGCCGGCTGAGTTTAGATGAAAGAACACGGTCCGACCCTTAGAGGATCACGTTACGGACGCTAGCCACCCCTCAACCCTGGCCGGTCCGCAACCGCGTGTCTCGTTCTCGATTCCGAAGTCTTCATATTTCAGTGTTGATCCCCAAAAAGTGAAGTCACCAGCCAAGTGTGCCACTAGTTTTCACGCGCAGAGTACGAGTGAAGTGCCCAGCGCATTTGACTTGCACTACGGCACAGCACCGGTTTGGCACCGGCCCGGTTTTGCGTCCGACATTTGTCAGCATGAAGAACTAGTCATCGGCTAGATTAAGAGACTGACTGTCAAAATCGTGTGAAGTCTGTTTCGATTTTCATCAAATGCTATTTTCGCATGAAGCTTCGCAGGAAGCACACTCGATCTTCATCACCCCAAAAAGTTGCTGGGAAAAGAAGTGCGTGCATGGCAAGGAGCCCAATCATGTTTCTCCGTTCTTCCCCAGCCTATTCAACGGCGATTCCTCCTGGTAATCCGAGCTCCTTTCCACTGCGCAGCGCACGGCCCGTAATAACGCTAATAAGTAACGCCCGGTCGCGATTGCGTCCCGCTTGTTTTCCCCGCTGCACGATTCTCACTTCGATGCCTTATTCGGACGACGGGATGCGTCCTTGACGGGAATAACGGAGCGGGATGTCCTTGGCGGCGGCGATGGGGCTGACTGTTTGGGATGGACGCGTCCGCTAGCGGCTGGCGGAGACGTGAAATTAATTGACTTGCGGAAACCTGAGACTTATCTGCCCGCCGTCCGAAAACGGAGAGGCGGGTGGGAACCGGCGAAGCGTCCGGTGAACCGCAAGCTTGTCGTACTACTAGAGACAACATGTCTTCTTCATCCATGAAAACCCGTTCACCTCCGAGAATCCTTGGGCGTTATATTCGCTAAGGCGGGTGTTTTTTTTGCCCTAGACGGGTGACACGCTTTGCAATGGTCCTTTAAATGTTGATTCATTCAAGCCGCTTGCTTGTTGCTCAAGTCAACTTTGTTGAGATCTGACGTTCCGGGTACACATCGCTACGTCCTTTAGTAGATGTAGCGTGGTCGCCAGCCACGTCGCGTCTATACTGCGAAGTGCCTAGTAGACCCAAAGGGGTTTAATTTCGGGATCAAGCCGAGGTGGGAACCTGTTTCTGCATCGAATATCGGCCATGTTTAGAATAGAACTAGCGGCTAGGCCGCGCTTCGCNGGTCGCGTTTGTGTACGATTGTCCACTAGTTTGTCTCGCGACCTTTTCTTATCCGGTTTGACTGAATGCAGCCACTTAAACTAAGGGATAACCTTCATTTGATGACTTAGGCCTGGGGTGAGCAGCGGCCCAGTCTGACGGTCGGGCCCGGGACCGGCGAAATTAGGCCTTCGATTAGCATGCGCTTAGGCGCACAGGAAAAGCCTTACGCGCCAGGACAGCTGCAAGGTTGCCACCCGGCTTAGGCTGTCAAGTTCGCTTAAGTTCCTGCACCGTAGGCCTATACATGAGCTTAGTATTAAAGGCCCGATGCTCCATCACACAGTTGGTCTTAAGCTTATTTCGTTTTTTCCTTGTCTAAGCAACATCGTTAAGGTGAGCGCTAGTTTTAAGCTTAATGTTTATGAGCTAATACCTAGGCTTAGGCCCATTCACAGATGTAGTCAGTGACGCAGGCAATACTGCATCAGGCAGTTGGTGTTCAGCTTAGTGCGTTTAAGGCTTGCCTAAGTAACAAAGTTAGGACGACAATCAGGCTTAAGCTTAATCGTGTTTTGTGAACTTGTACTTAGGCTTTTACCCAGGCTTAACCTTAGGTGGTCTTTCGCGCTGTTAGGCAGCAGCGAGTTTTCCACCCGCCTTAGGCTGTCAAGTTCGCTTAAGCTCCATCATAGTCCTAGATTGAGCTTAGTAATAAAGGCCCGATCCTCCATCATAAAGTTGGTCTTGAGCTTAATCCTTCCCAGCCTTGTCCAAGTGACATCGTTGGGTTGGCCGCCAGGTCTAAGCTTAATGTTTATGCGCTCGTGCCTAGGCTTAGGCCCAGTGACACGTGTAGTCGGAGTCCTAAGCCCGATACTCGTCAGACATTTTGTCTGAATCTTAGTGCTTTTAAGGCTGGCCTTCGCGACATCGTTAGGGTGACTGTGAGGCTTAAGCTTAATCTTGTTTGTGAACGTAAGCCCGGACTTCAGCTTAGGGCCTTGGTGGGAAGACTCCATCCTTGAAATTTCCCATGGTAATTTCCCTCCGTCGAAGTTGCCCATTTCTTGTCCTCGTATTTTGTTGCTTAGTTCGGTTATCCTCAAGCTTACCTACCCCACTTTCAGCAGCAGCAGCATCAGAAACCGTCCGCCTCGCTGGTGTCCGCGAACGCACAGATGTTCTCCGCACCGCTCAGCGGCCGCTCCCAGTCGTCGCAGCACCTTGTCACGCAGGTCTCCGCCAACTCCGTGAAGGGCGGCTCCTCGTGCACGCTGCTCTCCAGCAACAACGTCGTGCTCTCGGACGCCGAGAGCGGGACCGTCGCCTCTTCGTCCGGAGCGGCGACGCCCGTGAACGTGTCGCCGGCCGGAGCGGCCGCCCCGCCGTACGGCAGCACGTTGCTGCCGAAATTCCCTCGTGTCACTCCCTCGCCGCCCGCGACGACGCAGTCGGAAGCCGCCGCCGGCGCAAAGAAGAGCGTGAGTCATTTATTTCCCCGTTTTCCCGAAGACTTCCCCGAATGGATGTCCCCAGTCGCCGCTAGAAGACGGACACGTCCTTTGTTTTCGTGTGGTTTCGAAAACACTGGTCATTAGTGCCTTCTTCGTAGACGCTTCAAGACGGACCCTTTGTCGTCCGTCGCGGTCTCTGTACAGTCGCCGCACTGTTTGTAAAGCTGGATAATTGCCCCTTATGTCGCTTCGGTTTCCTTCCATTGTCCTATGGGTCAAGCAAGCTTTAAAGGGGTAAGTGCATGTTTCGTGAGAATTAGCCTTCAGTCGCCTTTTACCATAACCTACAGCGTACGCTTAATTGGTACCTAACGAATGTGTAGACGTGTGTAGGATTCTCTTTCGTCATGATTGGCATGTATCCGATGGCACTCCAAAATACTAAAATTTTGAGCGGACACGGAAAACAATTAGCGTGCGATACAGGCGCAAACAAAGTGTTTCTCGTCCCCTTCATAAATATGTGTCTCGTAGCATCGTAGTGCTATCGCATGCGCATACCATGCACATATGCAGCCACAGGCCATGCGCATATCCATATGCCTTGCGCCAAGCTCCATGCCATGCGTGCTCCGCATGCTCTATGTTTTCACACATGGATATCGCAATGGCACGTCCATAGCTCTATCACATGCGTATAGCTCCATGCCATGCGCACAACGCTTAACCGTGGCGTACGCATGCATCTATGCACGCGCATATACCATCCCATGCGCTTAGCGCTATCGCATAAAAATCTGCTGCCGATCATACCTCGTTTACATGCAGCAGAATGCTTGAAACGTTCTGCTGATATATATTTTTGGGACAATAAGCAAACATAGGTCAGTTTAGCTGGCTGGCTAAGCTCCTTCTTGATCCCTCATACTTCCATCAAACAATTCGAGACCAATCAGACGGGATTTTAAGACGTCGAAGGTCCTTTCCGCCGCGGTTTTCTTTGCGCTCGAACGCTGTTTATGGGCCCTTTTGTGGGTACAGTGCAATTAATTCGGTGACGTCGTGGCGTCCGTGGACGCAAAGCGATTCGGTGGTCATGCGACTTCTCGCTCACTTTGCAGTGGCTAGCCCACTTCCCCGCTGCTAACTGTTTCGCTGATAGGTCCTTGGAGACTTAGAGCCGAGAGCTCAAAGTCGTGCCGCTCTTAGACGGAGTCATTTTTGTGCGCAAGTTGCGTGACTCTTTCCGCATAAGCTTTTGCACAGACAAAAATAGCTGTGGACTGTATGGCGCTGAATGCACAGAAAAGGCCAGTACGATCATTTCGATTGTTCGTTCGAGATCACACGAAAAATGTGGTCATAAAGTCACCAAGCTGAGCGGCCGTTTCCACCAGTTCTTAGTTCATTCCCTTCACGTCAGACCTTGTTTCCGGTGCTCAGTTGAGCTCGGAAAAAAACTGATCATTTAGCATCGAGTCTAAGCATTTAAGCTCGGACTCGGGATGGGGAAACTTCGGTCTTCAGTCTTCTGCTTCGGTTTTAAGCTTTTTACCCTCGCTTCGGCTTCAGCTTCAGTGCCGGACCCAGGGCGGCCCCATCCCTAGCCGGGCTCAGCGAGCGAGACAGGACGTCCAAAGTTTAAGCCTGATTTTTGTACTGTGAATCCTTCGGGCAATGTGTTTCGCGAGCTTTAAATATCCAGACATGTACATGGGCCATAGACGGAATAGGAAGGAGGATAGGAAGAACGATTCCTAGAATTCTCCATGAGTAAGCTTGTCTTTATTCCGCTGCGAAGCAAGGCCTCATGAGGATCCCTAGAAGCCAAGGATTCATCATAAATCGAATTATTGTATTATTTATTTAATAGTATTATTTATTGTTTGTTTATTAGTGTCGTCTTTTATTTAGAAATGAAAAGTTATAAATTAAGAGTGCGATCGTTGTCGTACAAGACGTGACCCCACAGGGCAATTAATTACCCGATTTGATGTGTGCGCCTGGAAGCGGGCCAAATGCGGGCCACGGGTTGTACCGGTTATCAACGCTGGTTGCGTGAGTGTAACGAATCATTCAAAGTGCGACTGATTGCTGGCGAGGAACCTTCCTGGTTTTTACGTTCCTACCTAAATTTTCTGCCCGTCAAGGATGGATAAGTGGGAATTCCCGACGCCTGAAGTCGAGAACGGCGAGGTCAGTGAGTTGCGCATGTCGGTCGGTAATCTCGGATTACAAGCGAAAGACAATTTCCCTCCGGTATTTTTTAATGTCGCAACTGCCGATTTTGCGAAAGAATCATTGCCTAGATGCTCAGCTCGCAAAGTCGCCTACACACGAAACGGTACACTGAGGCACTACCCTATTGAAAGTGATTCAGTTGACAATAGGTGACGATCCTGCTGGTCTATGATAGTAAAGACATTGTCTTTTTCGTGAACTAGATTTTATGGGCTTTCTGAGGGAATCTATAAGATATTATTTTCAGCTTATCCTAGCATTCCTGGAATGTGCGAATGCATACTAAAGCAGAAAGAGCAACACGGGCTCTCGACCCTACCTAAAAACGCCTCCCCGATCGAGATCAAGAGCTCAACTTTGCTGCAGCTCTTGTTGCTTGATGCTTTAACAGACCCTTTAGGACTATCTGAAGGTTAGGACTGATACTACCCGCAATATGTCATATCTGCTTTAAACACCAAAGCGATATCGCAAAAACTGGTGGAGATCTCTTTAATATTTCGCTTTTAGAACCCGATAATCGACATCACGGAAGCCCCGCAACCGCCGCGCTCTTCGCCGCCGAAGGTGCCCCCGAAGCCGAAGTCCGCGTCGAACTCCACCGCCGAGGACCCGATGCTCGACTCGGTGCACGCGAAGACCGCCTCGCTGGCGGACAAGCTCTCGCGAAGCTTCTTCGACCTGACGCAGGGCAGCCAGGACCGCCTGCAGAAGTGGAAGAACAAGCTGCAGCAGTACGGGACGCAGCAGCATCGCAGTCCCGACCGCCACTACAAGGACAGCAGCGAGCCGCCGCTGAGTCGGTAGGTTCTCCTTCAGGTTGCTCACGCAAAAATCCATGTGTGAGGCTCAGAGGTGTCAGGGCTGGGAGTCTCGGGCTCAAGATTGCAGAATCCCAATGTTTTCGCTACGCTCTCGACCTCCCAAAACTGTGGCAGAAATAGCGATTTTTGGCTTGTGCTAGGCGTTGTCCGACGAAACTTTCAGCATGTTTCTCAGTTTTTAGACTAAAGCTATGGTGGCATCTCCTGGGCCGGGCTATTTTAGAACAATGAACACGGTCTGGAACTCTAACTCGGGTGGTAGGTCGGTAGGCGTGCAACATTTGGGTATTGGTCTCACTACTGAGAGCCTGGACGTTTAGTCTCGCCTCTGCAAATGAAGCTCCCAGCCGTGAGTGGTCTCAACGTAGGCTATCCGAGTTAATAGTGGCTTTGTCGTCACAAAAAGTGGATTGCAAACGAATAGCGGGCACGTTAAAAAGCTCAGTCGCATCTTTCCATTCTTCCCCAGCCTATTCAATGGCGATTCCTCCTGGTAAACCGAGCTCCTTCCCACTGCGCGCCCCGTAATAACGCTAATAAGTAACGCCACCCGTCGCGATTGCGTCCCGCTTGTTTTCCGCGCTGCACGATTCTCACTTGGACGCCTTATTCGGACGACGGGAGGCGTCCTTGACGGGAATAACGGAGCGGGGATGTCCTTGGCGGCGGAGATGGGGCTGACTGTTTGGGATGGACGCATCCGCTAGCGGCTGGCGGAGACGTGAAATTAATTGACTTGCGGAAACCTGAAGACTTATCTCCCCGCCGTCCGAAAACGGAGAGACGAGTGGGAACCGGCGAAGGGACCGGTGGACCGCAAGCCTGTCGTACTACAAGCGATAACATGTCGTCTTTTATTCATCAAATCCGATCACATTCGATGACTTTTGTATGAGAAAATCGCTAAGGTCGATGTTTTTTCTCCAGACGGTACCCTCTGCAAGGGTCCTTTAGTTTTTTGTTCTTTCGGGCCCGTAGTTTGAGGCGTATTATTCTAGCTTGCTTCTTCCGTCCAAGCTATGTTGAGGTTCGAATGATCTCTGACGTTCCGGATAGACATCTCCACGTCCTTTAGTAGATGTAGCGTGGTCGCCAGCCATGTCGCGTCTGTACTGCGAGGTGCCTAGTAGACCCAAAGGGGTTTAATTTCGGGATCAAGCCGAGGTGGGAACCTGTTTCCGCATCGAATATCGGCCATTTTTGATGGGGAATCGGCCTCAAATTTTGGAATCGGATGGGAAACGGGGCGCCCAGGCCTGCACAGAACCCTCCGGTAGGTTTTAATCTACCCCATTGACTGCATGATTCATTGGCCTTAAGTCAAAGCCTAATGCCTTGCATTGACCTTTGTGGGACGGCCCTCACCCGTATGGGACAACATTCGGTCTGGGTGCTCACTATGTCTTCCAGATCGCAGCATGTGCTTCGCATGTTAAAGCATCAAGAACGCCTTGTTTACGTACCCAAATCTTAGCCCAGAACCTTTTGCTCGTCCTTCAAGTCCGTTACGTCTCTGCTTTCAGAAAACTGAGCACGATGAGTTCCTCCACGGGAGGGCCGAACTCCGAGATGCGAGTGCTCGTCGACTGGTCGGAGCGCAACGGCGACGCGCCGAAGCTCTCCAGCGCCAACGGCGGTGGTCTGCGTCCTCGGCCGCTGCACTCCTCGCGGTCCGCCACCAACGCGATGGTCCTACAGACCGATGACTATCCACTGCCCGCGACAGCTGCGCCGAAGAACGGCGCTGCAGCGCTGCATAAGAGGTAAGCCGGGGTGATCCGAGAGGTCGCGTAATTGTTGCTTAATTAACCCTCTCGCTAATAACAGTCTTCCGACCCCACTTTCCCGCACTACGAGCCCGTCTGTTTGGCTAAGACTCTGTCAACATCTGTCATCTTCTGGGCCAATCTTTCTATTAAGTCGCAGCGGATCGGATGGTGCACTTTTCTCCCGCGATAATTAGTGGTAATCCAGTCGGCGGTGACCTCACGCCAACCGCTCCACAGCCGGGCAAGACTGTTTATCCCCCGTCGAGCTCACTCAGCTGCTTGGAGTGCTAGAAAGAGAACATAATGTGTATGCAAATGCGATTGTCCACTCAGATGCGTTCGGATTAGGTTAAGGGTTGCGCGAATAGCGAATAACACACAAATCCAAGCAGTACGCTTTTGTGCTTCCAATGGCTTTTCCAGTTGCTTCAAGGGTAGTTTCCGCTCGTTCCAGCCTCCTTGAACGTACGGGATGCGAGCGTTTGGGAAACGGGTTTGGTACTACCGATAACATCTATTCTCTTCCTATCCCATTCGGGGCTGTCCAGAAATTATGTAATGCTAACAAAGCACTTTTTGGACCCCCCTTGTTAGCATAACAAAAAATTTTTAGGTCATTTTACCTAGTGTGAATTCCGGAATTTCAACGGATTGCGTTTGCCAGTACGGGTGAAACAAAAACTGGAAGCAGGGAAAGGTCACAAAATGGCCCGCCGCAGGGATACCAACGAAATTTTTGGGTTACAATGGCTCATGCCAAGCGAAAATTTCGTTTGTCGGCGCCTGCGGCGGGCATTTTTCACCGCCTGCTGTTAACGTTAATACCCCCTTGACCCCCCTTGTTAACAATGGTTAACAAATCGCTGACCCCCCCCCC
>JNEY01000274.1:86229-100005 GCA_020875895.1 Aphelenchus avenae
GGTCAGCCATTTGTTAACCACTGTTTGTTAGCATAACATACTTTCTGGACACCTGAGCCAAACCCGCAAAATCAGAGGCCGAATCAGTTAGACTTCATTCGCCCAGAAAAACCGTCATACTTTCGTGGAGCCTTGAATCTTAGCCCTGGACTGCACCAGACGCTACAGGCACGATAAGTTGACCCCGGTTTACTCACTTGTTTAGAAAGAGCGACACCTCCTGACCGCCGCCGAATGCGGCGAGAACTTTGTTAAGCGCTTCGCCGTAGAGGGCGCCTAGCGGCAGAATGCCGTCGCTCGCCCAGCGCGGGTTCAACGGGAATTGCGTGTTGTTCGAAAGAATGAAAGGCACTTCCGGCACCGAAAGCGCGCCGAACTAAACGAGGCAGGCGCAAAATTGATCGTAAGTGCTAACGACGACGCACCTGATACGTATCCTGCCCCCATACTCCTTGGAGGCTCTGACCGTAGCCGATGCTCTGGTGGCATTCAAGCTGAAAACAAGAATACTATTAGGCGGGGTCTCTCTCGGTGGCATATCGGAGCAACTTCTGAGCCGAATGAGCAGTTCACTATGTCCCCCCCCCTGCATCTTCCTGGTCCCGGAAACCGCCCAAATTGCCTTACAAGGCCTAAAAACTCCGCATAAAACGACGGAAACCACAAACTAATCTCCGGAATTCGTGAATTTTAAGCAGGCATCAGGGAAAATGGTGATCGGTGTGCTGCATTTCGCTCTTTGTTCCTGCTCGTAGACATACCCCGACGTAGGGATACTCGAAGAGGTACCACCCGCCGATGGACCCTGAGGTGACCTTGAACGTCTTGGAGAGACTAAAGTTGAGGGTAAGTAAAGCTCTTCCGTAACCTGAGCGAACCTCGGGTCGAAGAGATGGCGTTGTGCGTCACCCTTGCTGCACGAACGGTTCGACGCGACGAATCCCTTCGCAAACAGGACAGACGCCTCTGCATTCGTGTCCAGCGTCAGGTTAAAGCGCTGCGCTCAAGCGGGGCAAGTAAACTATGCTTTAGAGAATACGCATAAACGTACATCCGACTTGCACGTCGACGGTGTAGACGAGGCTCTCAATGCCGTTCACTTTCATCGGCAGTGGCTGTTGAGCGTCTTTGCTTTCGTACACCTTAGTCGCCAGGGTTATAAGGGGCGTTTTCCTGTTTTCCAAAAAAACGGACTTTTGGAAAAAACTCCAGTCCGATAAAATAGGGCGAATTTTTGATTAAAAAAATGTTCAAAGCCAGAAACTACCTATGAAACGTTAAAAAACATTTGACTTTCTTTTGCAGACTTTTGCCAGCTACCTAAAGCCTTCGTAATGAACAGAAAAATAGGGACAAGTGGCCGCGTTTGGTCCAGCTCTAGACTAAATCCGGGGAAAGGTCCTAGCGTCGTCAGAGGGCGTAACTCGAACTGCTAGTTTTGCCGAGGCAACTAGAAAGGCTTTCTGCGAAAAAAATCGCACGAGAGTTTCTGACTTACCGAAAGAGGACGATGCAGCGGAAGCGACACGGGCGTCGGCGTACCCTTAAGCGGCGTCCCACTGGCCAGAAAAAGACCCGCGGTCAGGGACAATAGCGCGAATCCGGCTCTCATCCTCGTCAGTTGCGAAGATCACTGACCGAAGAGCCTGCTATTGCCCTTTATATCAATCACTTATCTGGGTATCAGAGCTACGAATTGAGCAAACTGCACCAGCTGATAAGAGCGTCCTTATGCAAAACCGCTCCTCTGATCGGGGGCTACTGCCCCGGCCGCACCTCTCGGCTTCCTGTTACTCCTACCGTGAACTCGTCGGTGTGCGACGCACAGCCGGTACCATGAACTCCTCGATGTGCGACGTACAGCCGAGTACCTTCCGGAACCGGAGGACCGAAACAGATAACATTATTAGCCTGCTCGTCGATTTCGTTAGGCGAAGCGTGTTGCTGTTCTACGCTTTGCTTCGTCAAAGGTCCGCTTGATGCGACTCTCGGCCATTGTGCATGTAGCCTTACGTTTTTCGGTATTCCAAAGTACAAAAGTACCTGAATTCTGAAGTTTCTAATTGTGAAGGAGTGTGAGGCCCCTGCCCATTACTCCCAACGCTGTGTTCATGAAGCTTTTGCCACACGGAAATGATGCCGAGAATCATCTTTTCGTCACCCCCTATTAGAAGCACCCCCCCTAATAGAAGCACCCCCCAAAAAACCCCTATCGAGGGAACATGTTCAAAAAGCTTTATTTTAACGTATCTTGCGTAGTTATGTATGTCTCTTTCTTACCTAAGAAAAAAAAATTTTGAGGCACCAAAACTATAGGTAACCTACCTGTGATACTTTTTCAAAAGTCGAAAATTAGGGACCCCCGAAAAATAGAAGCACCGGTGCTTTTATTAGGGGTTTTACGGTAGCTTAGTAGTTAATGCAAGGTACCGAATAAACGAAAGAACATTTAAGTCCTTTAATTTAAATGTCCGCTAATAAGTTCCCGTCCTGTGAGCCGGATGCTAGTAAACGCACAAAATTTTTAGTGTCACCGTGGGCAGTCGCAGCATAACCTTCGGCGATTAAGCAGGTTTGTCGACCTCGACGCCGTTCCTCGAAGTGCCGCCACGGGCGTTCCGTCCGGTGGTCAACGCCCTAGGCGGAACCTTCAGCAACGACCTCAACTTGTACACGGTCGACTGCGGCAAGGTCGGCTCTCTCCCGTCGATCACAATCAGTTTGGGCTCTGGATTCGCGCTCATCTACGACGTCAAAGCGCAGGATTACGTCGCAGAAATTGTATGTTCCTGAGGCGTGCCGTCGGTTGTCCGTTCGTCAGCTCCCCTTTCATGGCTGGGCTCAAGCCCGAGGCTGATACCATTAAAGGCCTGGCCACAATGATCCGCACCGCACGTCCGCACCGCATGCGGAAGCCGTTGCGGATCACTGTGGTCACTTTTCCGCATCCGCATCCGCATGCGGAAAAAAATTTTGCGGAACATTGTGGCCACCCCTCTTTCCGCATGTGCGGAAGAAATTTCTTCCGCATGCGGATGCGGAAAGGTCTTCCGCAAGGGTGGCCACAATGGGTTTCCGCATGCGGTTCCGCACGTGCGGAAGCGTGCGGAATCGTTTCAAAAAAATTTGAAATTCTTCCGCATGCGGAAGGGCGCCGCGTCCACAACAACAGGGGGGACCCTTTGGTTTTGTTTTGTGGTCAATATTTTCGACATGGAGATCATGATATTTCTTTTATGAGCCTTGCAAATAATTTGCCGGGCATCCGTATGCGTTCCCTTTGCCGATGTTTATGACCCTGAAGCCGTTCGTTGTTGGGCTCTGGCGTTTTGTCTCAGGCAACGACCTCCCGCCCAATGATTTTGTCACGCGCATTTTGAGTGTGCGTTGGCTTGTTCTATCTGTTTTTGACGGCATTTTATTCCGGGGCTATGACGGAGCCAAATTTCGTTGACTTCTTCGAGGCCGTTCGGCAAAAACCCTTTGTCTACGGCCAGAAACACGAGCACTTTCGCAACAAGGAGTCGAAGGCTGCATTTTGGCTGGAAATGGCAGAGAAGTACAACTTGGCCGGTGAGTTTCATTTTCGCAAAACGTTGCAATAGGAAAAATATGCGTTGTCGTGGTCGATATTGATTGGTAATTTTAGATGGCAAAGCCGCAGAAAAGAAGTGGAACTACTTCCGCGACAATTTCAAGAAGAACAAGAAGGCCATGAACCTCCCCAGCGGCAGTGGCAGCGCCGATGTCAAGCCTAAATGGCCCTACTACAACTCCTTGACGTTCCTTGAGCCTCACTTGCTTGAACGGGATGGGTAAGCGAAGTCGGTTTTTACATAAACTTACTAGTTGTTTTAGTGCCTCTTCGTCAATGTCGCAGGTTCTCTTCAAAGGCGATGAGACTGCAGAGAGCGACGGAGACCTGACGCCCGCAGATGAGAATGCCGATCCCAGTATTTGGGCTACGCCAATCGGCAAAGTCCACAAGCGCAAATCTGGGTCTTCGACTCCTCTCGAGAAGAAGTTCTTGGCCAGCATCGCCATGCAGGAGAAGGTCCTCGAATCGCTGACGGAGCCGGAGACTGCTGAAGACGAGTTTGGACGCCACGTGGGCAAAACGCTGTCGAAGATCGCTGCCGCAAACGCTGGCGGTGCCGAGTGGGCTAAGCTCAAAATCCAGGAGATCCTGTACAATGCCCAGTATCCGCCGCCGCCGCCGCCGGCTTCACATGGCATTGAGCCAATCAACTACTGAGCATGTGGCTTTGTCGCGTGTGAACTTTGTCATTTGCCATACCTTGCTTTAATCGCTTTGTCCTTTGCTTGCCTTATTGCGCCTTTGGCCTATGGCAATAAAGGTTTTGTCACCGTCATTTTTGTATCACCTGAAGGCTGTCAAAAGCCCTGATGTATTTTGTTTCACAAAATCTGTTTCCGCCGGAATGTTTCGCTTTAGATGCGTCAGCTTTGTCGAAAAAAGGCAGCACTGCTTATTCATGCCGTTGCCGCGAACAACATGGCCATGTACCAGTTCCTGCGGGGTCGTAGGCGACACTGGGTTCACCCTATTAATGGCCAGCGTCGTCGCCATGGCGAATTCCACCATCTCTACCCTCAGCTACGTCGCCACCCAGACAAATTCAGGGAATACTTTCGGATGGACGTACAATCCTTCGACAAGCTGCTCGGCATTGTGAGGCCAAGGTATGATCGTTTTTTAATAGACGCAAGGCTGATCGGTTTCTTAGACTCCGACGGTACTCGATCCGGGAGCCTGTGTCCGCGCAGGAGCGTCTCATGGTCACGCTGTCCTACTTGGCCAACGGCACCTCCTTTCGAAGGCTCGCGTACATCTTCCGGCTTGGACGTAGCACGGTGGGCAACATCGTCAAGGACACCTGCAATGCCATCTGCGACCTGATGTATCCCGAATATATGAAGACGCCATCCACTGAAGACGAATGGCTCGCCATTGCCGACGGCTTTTGGCGACGATGGAACTTGCCGAACACGCTAGGTACGCAGCCCGAGTTTTCGGCAAGGAACATTTCACTTTTTAGGCGCAATCGACGGCAAGCACATAGCCATTAAGAAGCCGCCCGCCAGTGGCACGCTCTACCACAACTACAAGGGCGGGTTCAGCATAGTCTTGATGGCGGTGTGCGACCACCGCTACCGCATTATTTACGCTAAATTCGGCGACTACGGCCACGAAAGCGACGGCGGCATCTTCGACCGTAGTGATTTCAAGCATGCCTTGGACAACGACCTTCTTCATTTGCCGCTGCCAGCGCCTCTTCCCGGCACAAATATTCGGATGCCACATTTCTTTGTCGGCGACGCAGCCTTCCCGCTATAAGTCGCCCTTACATTTCACTAGGCCGCTTCAGTTGTGTTTTCAGCATCAGTCGAGGTCGTCGCGTCATCGAAAACGTCTTCGGCATAATGGCTTCAAAGTGGCGCGTGCTGTTAAGCTCCATCGAAACGAAGGACGCCGTCGCAGACCTTATCACGAGAACTGTCTGCGTGCTTCATAATTTCCTCATCGATGAAGCAACTGAGACAGCTGCGCAATTGGCCGATACTGGCGTCGCACTCGACGACAACGGCCCATGGCGCAGGGAAATCCGACCGCTACCACAGGCCGAAGCCGGAGCCATTAGACAGCGTGGCGCAAACCGTGCTCCAACGGCTGCACAAACCCAGCGCAGAACCCTTGTCGAATTTTTCTGTGGCGTCGGCGCAGTGGACTGGCAACAGGACATCCTGGATGCGGCGACTCAGCCTGTGACCTAGCTCAGGATTTTAGCTCTGTCTCGCCCGTTTTAACGCCGTAATAAAGTCTTTGACAACGTCACAGCATGTACTTCCGAAAACCCGAAAATAAGCGGATCGTATGCGGAGCCATTGTGGCCACCCCTGTCCGCATGCGGATGCGGAACAATGCGGCATCCGCATCCGCATGCGGAACGAGGCGGCCACAATGGCATGCGGAATACGGAAATGCGGAAGGTTGCGGAGTCCGCACGTGCGGAAGCGTGCGGTGCGGAAAAGCGGCCAAAATGGGGCTTCCGCATCCGCATGCGGACATGCGGTGCGGACGTGCGGTGCGGATCATTGTGACCAGGCCTTAACGATCCCAATCCATGATTTAAAGTCCATTCCGATTCCAGAGTGGTCCAGAAAGTTAGTTTAGCACAGCGTGCAGAACAAAATGTTTTTTTCCTGCTGGAAGAAAACACAGAACAATTTGAACACGGAGATTCGCCGTCATTTTTCTTTCGTAGATCAGTGGGCATCGCGTCCGAAAAATTCCAAAATGGCAGCCTGAAATCCGCCCTGCCCAGTATCTTCCGAATGGCCACGTTCGTGCTTTGAGGTCTGTTTGCCCTCTGAAATTTTTTTGCTCACAAGTTTCCGGGCCGGGCTTTTCTGCAACATTCTTAATGTGCATATTTTACTCACAATTCCTCGTATTTCAGCAACACATCTGATTTAGGACGGCAAGAGCGGCGTGCAATGTGTCCTACTGATCGTGCAAGGCGACGACGGATGGGTGGTGGGAACGCAGTTCCTGCCCCGGCGATGCATGCACCTCGACTACGCCAAAGGTCAGGTCGGGTTCGCCTACTCGAAGAACTGATGATGAGGAGAAAGCTCCGAGCTTACCGTTCAACATGTCCGTACACTGAATAAAGTATGCATGTGGGAAATAAAGTATCCGATGCTCACTTGCGCAGAAGAAAGAACTAACGGTGCGTTGCGGATCGGCGTACGCGCCCGTTGTAGCGCACCCACTCGTAAGGTCAATAAACCCTCTATCGCCACCTGCCCTCATAGCACAACAGCCGCAAGTACCCGTACAAATGGCTTTGCACGAATGGTGACACGAATGCACAGGGATTCGTTCTGTTCGCGAAGGGCTTTGTCGCGTCCAGTCGCTCGTGCAGCAAGGGCGATGCACAGCGTAATCTCTTTGATCCGAGGTACGATCTGGCTACGGAAGAGCTTTACTTACACCCCCAACTTTAGTCTATCCCAGTCGTTCAAGGTCACCGCTGGGTCCGTCGGTGCGTGGTACCTCTTCGAGTATCCCTACGTCGGGGTATGTCTACTAGCGGAAAACCTAATTTAAGATCTTGTAAAACCTCTTATGCACCGCACAAGATGAACGAAGCCACCTCGACCCCCCCCCAAATTTCTCCTTGAAAGCCTGTTTATAATTTATGAATTGCGGACATTAATTGTGATTTCAATTCCCTTTTGGGGAGTTTTTTTTAGGTGTTTTAAGACCCACCCACAATAACGCCAATATCGGCGCTTTTCGGGCCCAGAAAGGGGGAGGCGCGGAGGGGGGGGGGTGGTCATAGTGAACTGCTCATTCGGGTCAGAAGTTGATTCGACACGTCACCAGGAGAGACCGGCCTAATAGTATTCTTGTTTTCAGCTTGAATGCCACCAGAACATCGGCTACGGTTCGAGCCTCCATGTAGTATGGGGCCAGGACACGTTCAGCGCGTCGTCGTCAGCACTTTTGATCAACTTTAGGTCAATCGCTTTTAGATCGGAGCGGTTTTGGTGCCGGAAGTGCCTTTCATTCTTTCGAACAACACCTACTACCCGCTGAACCCGCGCTGGGCGAGCGACGACATTCTACCGCTAGGCGCCGTCTACGGCGAAGCGCTTAACAAAGTCCTCAGTGCATTCGGTGGCGTTCAGGAGGTGTCACTCTTTCTAAACAAGTGAGTTCACCGGAGTAAACTCAACATGCGTGTAAGGCCTGGTGTATGCGCAAGTATGCGGAAGTGCGTGCACTCCAGCGTGATATGCGCTTACCTGAGAGGTGCGCATGATGTGTGCGCTCCTGTCTGCATGACTACCGTTTGTTCGCGATTTTCACATGTCTTTGACTCAACTGCTTGCGCACACACGTGACATGCGTTCACTCAGGACTAGCGCGTACGCACAACTACATGCGTGCCATCGTGCAGCGAATGCGTGTGCATATGCATCGCTTGACGTACACTTTTCCGCTGCGTGCATGCAATCATAGAGTGAACTAGCCTCTTGCGTGCGCTATGGCGCATGCTGCAACGCTAGCCGGGATTTTACGAGATAATGACCCATGACTTTTAACCCCGACTGCCTTGTTGGAAGTCTGCTAGACTCCGTGCATGCCANTTGCGGAGTCCGCACGTGCGGAAGCGTGCGGTGCGGAAAAGCGGCCAAAATGGGGCTTCCGCATCCGCATGCGGACATGCGGTGCGGACGTGCGGTGCGGATCATTGTGACCAGGCCTTAACGATCCCAATCCATGATTTAAAGTCCATTCCGATTCCAGAGTGGTCCAGAAAGTTAGTTTAGCACAGCGTGCAGAACAAAATGTTTTTTTCCTGCTGGAAGAAAACACAGAACAATTTGAACACGGAGATTCGCCGTCATTTTTCTTTCGTAGATCAGTGGGCATCGCGTCCGAAAAATTCCAAAATGGCAGCCTGAAATCCGCCCTGCCCAGTATCTTCCGAATGGCCACGTTCGTGCTTTGAGGTCTGTTTGCCCTCTGAAATTTTTTTGCTCACAAGTTTCCGGGCCGGGCTTTTCTGCAACATTCTTAATGTGCATATTTTACTCACAATTCCTCGTATTTCAGCAACACATCTGATTTAGGACGGCAAGAGCGGCGTGCAATGTGTCCTACTGATCGTGCAAGGCGACGACGGATGGGTGGTGGGAACGCAGTTCCTGCCCCGGCGATGCATGCACCTCGACTACGCCAAAGGTCAGGTCGGGTTCGCCTACTCGAAGAACTGATGATGAGGAGAAAGCTCCGAGCTTACCGTTCAACATGTCCGTACACTGAATAAAGTATGCATGTGGGAAATAAAGTATCCGATGCTCACTTGCGCAGAAGAAAGAACTAACGGTGCGTTGCGGATCGGCGTACGCGCCCGTTGTAGCGCACCCACTCGTAAGGTCAATAAACCCTCTATCGCCACCTGCCCTCATAGCACAACAGCCGCAAGTACCCGTACAAATGGCTTTGCACGAATGGTGACACGAATGCACAGGGATTCGTTCTGTTCGCGAAGGGCTTTGTCGCGTCCAGTCGCTCGTGCAGCAAGGGCGATGCACAGCGTAATCTCTTTGATCCGAGGTACGATCTGGCTACGGAAGAGCTTTACTTACACCCCCAACTTTAGTCTATCCCAGTCGTTCAAGGTCACCGCTGGGTCCGTCGGTGCGTGGTACCTCTTCGAGTATCCCTACGTCGGGGTATGTCTACTAGCGGAAAACCTAATTTAAGATCTTGTAAAACCTCTTATGCACCGCACAAGATGAACGAAGCCATCGACCCCCCCCCAAATTTCTCCTTGAAAGCCTGTTTATAATTTATGAATTGCGGACATTAATTGTGATTTCAATTCCCTTTTGGGGAGTTTTTTTTAGGTGTTTTAAGACCCACCCACAATAACGCCAATATCGGCGCTTTTCGGGCCCAGAAAGGGGGAGGCGCGGAGGGGGGGGGGTGGTCATAGTGAACTGCTCATTCGGGTCAGAAGTTGATTCGACACGTCACCAGGAGAGACCGGCCTAATAGTATTCTTGTTTTCAGCTTGAATGCCACCAGAACATCGGCTACGGTTCGAGCCTCCATGTAGTATGGGGCCAGGACACGTTCAGCGCGTCGTCGTCAGCACTTTTGATCAACTTTAGGTCAATCGCTTTTAGATCGGAGCGGTTTTGGTGCCGGAAGTGCCTTTCATTCTTTCGAACAACACCTACTACCCGCTGAACCCGCGCTGGGCGAGCGACGACATTCTACCGCTAGGCGCCGTCTACGGCGAAGCGCTTAACAAAGTCCTCAGTGCATTCGGTGGCGTTCAGGAGGTGTCACTCTTTCTAAACAAGTGAGTTCACCGGAGTAAACTCAACATGCGTGTAAGGCCTGGTGTATGCGCAAGTATGCGGAAGTGCGTGCACTCCAGCGTGATATGCGCTTACCTGAGAGGTGCGCATGATGTGTGCGCTCCTGTCTGCATGACTACCGTTTGTTCGCGATTTTCACATGTCTTTGACTCAACTGCTTGCGCACACACGTGACATGCGTTCACTCAGGACTAGCGCGTACGCACAACTACATGCGTGCCATCGTGCAGCGAATGCGTGTGCATATGCATCGCTTGACGTACACTTTTCCGCTGCGTGCATGCAATCATAGAGTGAACTAGCCTCTTGCGTGCGCTATGGCGCATGCTGCAACGCTAGCCGGGATTTTACGAGATAATGACCCATGACTTTTAACCCCGACTGCCTTGTTGGAAGTCTGCTAGACTCCGTGCATGCCAAGTCTACAGTGGTGTGGCCGAAAAGTCGTTTGTTACCTGTCACAACGTCATTCAAGAACACAACACTAACGCAATTTTCATCGTTGGAATCTGTTGGTCAAAGCCCTGATATCGACAACAAGAAGTTCATCTCTTGGAATGCGAAGGAGCATGCTTATCATGGGCATCCAAATGAAGAGCATGCGAGGCAAGAAGCATTCGAAGCAGCCGCAAGCGTAGCAGGCACGTGCATAGTAGGATCATGCGATGCAAGCAACGTGCGAAGCAATACCGTGCGCATGCATGAATCAAGAGCATGGGAGGCAATGCGAAGCACGTGAAGCACGAGCGTGCAAGGCAGGCGCACGTGAGTCATGAGAGTGCGCGGCAAAAGCATGCGAAGCATGAGCATCCAAAGCATGGACATGCGAAGCATGAGCATGCTGATTAGGCGCATCGGGGAAAAGGCATGCGGAGCACGAGCATGTGCAGCAGGAGCATGCGCGGGAGGAGCATGCGCGACAGGAGCATGCGAAGCACGAGCATGCGAAGCAGTATGCACGCCCTTACCTAAAACTTTTATGATCCCCTCCCCCGGTACCGTTCGATGAGTTTTACAGGACTTCTATCGAGCCGAGTTTACCGAGAAGCCCTGCCTCGCAGCGCTACGACTCCCTGTGAATTCGACACTTTTGGTCACTGACGCCAGCGCTTTAGTTTATATTGATGTGTGTGCTTCTGTATTGCATGCGTACTCAACGTGTGACATGCGGGCACGATGCATGACACGCATGCGTACGTGTTCTTAAGTCTTAATATCCACGTTGATGCAACCGGGGCCGGTTGCTTTATCGAAGCTAACCTTCAAAATAATCTAGTGCAGTCTTAGCGCGAGTCCGAGCGACAACCAACCCGCATCTGGCGGACGCATCACGTTCGGCGGCAAGAACACGCAGGACTGCGGCAACAAATGGGTCACACTGCAATCCGACGACACTGATTGGAGCCTTTCGTTAAACAGGTATGAGAAAATGTAAAGCGAATTTTATTTAATAATGGTCGTTTTTTTGGGTTTTAAGCAGGTTGTTATAACGCATAAGCTGTCGTGACTACGACCCAGTACCGCCCAATAGTGCATGTATTTCTGCACACTTTCCTTTGCAGCCCCATTAAGCTGTTATTGTTTTTGGTATGTCCACTTGCGTCATGGATCACCTTCCGTGTTGACCGTTATTCTGCACATCTTGCAACTGAATTAGGCTTATCGAAGCCTTCGCTTGTTATTGCCGCCATTTTAAGCCTGTTGATGCCAATCCATTGCTCGTCAACAGCCACGCTATATAAGTGCCTGATGTTACCCATTGGGGTCCTTGTTCTAGTATTCACGCTGACTAACTGACAGTAGCCTGTTAGCCACTTCTGCTTGTGTTTTTGCTCGGTATACGAGCTTGCATATATTTGTTTGACGCCTGCGCTTGTGTAATAAAGCGTGCTTGCTTTGTCTTACTTACTGTCTGATCACTTGCGTGTAGCGAAGGGGCCTTGCAAGGACAAGGTCATTCGCTGTGGTACCCAGGATTGTAGAGACGCTAAGATAGCGGGCTCACAATAAGGAATCCACGGTTGGAGTCTTTGTTACGCAGCTAGTCTTGTAAAAGGCTAGACAGGAAGTACGTCCTTCCTGACGCGAAGTGATTAGCGGAGTAAGATCTCGCGCAGTAAAGGTGATAAAGAGTTCACCTTTGTATCTCTAAGGAGGATACTTTGACGGTTACGTGTTCTAAAGAGTGAATACGGTTACTGTCTTTACGTGTTGTCGTGGCTACTGAACGGTAACCGACGAACTGAGCCTACGCGTTTCGGCCCAGTCACGACAATTTGGGGGCTCAGCCGGTGAGACAGCCTCTGCAGGCACAGCGCGTGTACGTGTAAGCCACCGGAAACGAACTACTGATAGCGTTACGAGAACGTTTCTGACGACATGGCTTCAATGCAAACGCCTGCTATCTTCGAGAAGAAGGCGTCTATCAAGACCAGACGTCTTGAGACGTACCAGACTGAAGATTTGTCTTCGAAGGTCAGGCTCCCGCCAATGGAGCTACCCACGTTCGACGGAGATCCTAGTCACTGGCTGCACTTTTGGCAAACGTTTGAAGTACTGGTGGATAAGCAGAATTATCCTACGGTGATCAAGCTGCGCTATTTCATTAGTTGTCTACAAGGTTCAGCGCAACGAGCGGTACAAGGATACCAAGAAGTTGCTGAGAACTACGTTGACATTAAGGAGATACTGAAAAAGCGCTTTGGTAACGATCATCTTCTAATCCAGTCGTTAAACGAAGATTTGAGAATGCTTCGTTCGGCTGGAAACTGTACTTCGGATGTCCGCAAAGTCTTCGAAAGCATCGAGACTATCTGTCGACAGTTAGAAAATCTTGGTGAATCCATCAACCATCAACAGTTCATGATGACAATCATGGAAAAGCTTCCTACATGGCTCGTGACCGATGTCCAAAAAAGGAAGATGTTTGTTGAGAAGGAAGGTTTGATTTGGACAACCACGGAGTTGCGAGAAGCAATCGACGACGCCTTAGAGCTTAAGGAAGAGGTCGATAGAGTTACTCGCTTTTCCGCAAAGGTGCGGATCCAACCCGAACCGCGAACACCAAGAAATCAAGGCAGACAGAGTCGAGGCTCACGTCAATACGATCCAGATGCTCGACCTCGATCAGGAGCATTTAATGTTAAAGCAAACGTTAATGGCCGATCTGGAGGTAAAAGCATAAGTTGCTATCTGTGTGAGGAAAATCATTATGCGGAAAATTGTCCGACTTACACTAACGTTAAGCAGCGTGCTCAACGGTTAAGGCAACTTGGAAGATGCTTCAGGTGCTTACGAGAAGGGCACATGCAAGCAGATTGCAACCAAACGTATCATTGCAAGAAATGTCAAGGAGAACATAACACCCTGCTGTGCTTCAATGAGGTTTATGTCGAAAGGAAGCAGGTTGTTAATGGTGGAAAGTCAAAGAGGACTAAGAAATTCGCACCTAAGAAGAACACCTTTGGAGCTGTCAATGCCGATGTTGCCAACAAAGATGAAGAGGACAACCAGTTTGAAGACGAGCAGGTCGACCAGAGGTTGGATCCTCGAGAGACTCGTTGGGTAGTTAGCGCTTCTCTAACTACGGCTAATACAAAGAAAGATTTCGAAAAGAATCGAACATCTCTCTTGCTCACAAGAAAGGTTACGTTCTTCAACCCAAACAACGATAAGTTTGAAGGAGATGATGTCGTGTTCTTTGATAATGGTTGTCAACTGTCAATGATAAGCGAGCAGCTTGCCAAGAACTTGCAGTTGAAACCAATCACGTATGTTGACATGGAACTTACGACGATGTTCACTCACCTGAAAGTAAAAGCGCCCAAGTACGAGCTTGGGATAATTACT
>JNEY01000274.1:100041-136710 GCA_020875895.1 Aphelenchus avenae
ATATTGTGAACAGCACCTTCCGGCACCGTCGTCCGGCATCCGTCAAAAGAGTGCAAAAGAGTGCGTGCCGGGTAATTGTGAACACCAGGCTCCGTCAACGTCATCCGGCACACACGGCGACGGATGGCTCGCCGGGGCTGACGGACGTTTCGCCGGATTCAGTGCATTTTGCACGTGACGGACGCTTCTGACGGATGGAATTCCCCTTCGAATTACATCCGTCGGCACCATCCGTCACCTCCGTCCGTCACGACGTACGGTCCTAGATTCCGGCGACGGAAGCCGCGACGTACGCGTTGCATTGGCGTATATGTCGACGGATTGCTTGACGGACACGTCGGCGCTAATAAATTGACGAATGCCGGATGACGTTGACGGCTAATTGTGGACGACGCTTTAGAACCGGCTTCGGCATCGCCTATCGTGCTCAGCCATGGTTCTCTCCTTTCTCAAAGGCGACCCTCAGAAGGAAAACTTACGCGGCTAAACCGACGTCTTCGAAGTCCGCAAATGGGCAAAGCGTGCTGTTTCCGTACAGTTCCTCAGCGAAAAGTCGCATAGCGGCATTGCTGAGGACGTAGGTACCACCGGAGTTGTAACCGCGCTTCTAAACGCATGGATGAACTGACTCAGGTAGCTAGTAGCCCCAGGCAGCAACATTTAGAAGCCTTCAAGTACTTTCATAGCCTTTATAGAATAACGTGTGTGGGCCTATAGGCATTCGACAAACGCGACGGTACTTACCTATCTACCCTTGGCACTGTTTACGCTTCTTCCGAAATTTGGGACTTTTTGGAAAAAGTAGCGAGGCCGCCTCAATAACAGGGGATTTGCGGAAGTCATCATCTGGAATAAGTGCGCTTACGAGGTACGGCTTCAGTCGGTAGCCAAGAAAGTAGGGCTCCGACGCGTTGAACTGGCACAAGTATTCTCGGAGGTTGTCCACGATCACGTACGCATCGTCGTCCGCCTAAACTCTCGTCTGCCGCTTACAACCTCCGCTAAAGAATGGCTCACTTTGACGTACCAATCAAATTCGTCCGAGACCTGCGTGTAGGTATAGTGGAGCGCCTCGCGAGTCTTCCAAAATAGTTTCATGTAGGCGTCGTTCAGCCGGCTGAAGACCGTCCGATACGGGATACTCTCGTCGGGTATTGGAGTCTTGGTGTAGAACTCGCCATGGTCGCAGCGCGGCAGCCATGTTTGATTGACTGCGGGGACCTACGAGAACGGCGGTTAGCTTCGAATGAGCATTAGCAACATGAACTTGCACAGAACCCGCTACGTGCCATCTAGCGTAGCTATACCCAAGAGGATGATTAACTTTGCCCAGAAACTAAGGCTTCGGAGAGCTTGCCGGCCATTCTTTGAATAGGAGGGCGGCGCTTAGCGCTATGGTTCAAGAACCCGTTTTTATTAAAAGAGACAATTCCCTTGAGCAACATAACTTCCCGATAGGCTGCAGAGTACGTCATGGGACTTTAGCCCATGCGCTTTGAACCTTCCCAGAGACGCAATCGCTTTATAACTATCAGGAGCGGCTGGAAGGTAGCATTTTAAGCTGAGGCAGGGCCAACACGAGGGCATGATGGGCTTGCCCTAAGCGTCGTACGACCGCTGACAAGCCCTACGATTTCAAATTGTGCTGTCGTAGGGGAAGAGAACGTGAATGCATAAAACAGGTCGTTTGAGAACGTAACGGGAACGGAAACCTTTCAACGGAAGAAAGGAACGGAACGGGAAATGCGTCAGAACAGTCTCAACATTGAAGAGGAACAGTCTAATATAAGTTCGATGCCGCCCGAACTTATCGCTCATTTCGAGCGGAGTTCAATGCAGTGCTTACCCTTGACTTGTAGTAGACGGGCGCTGTCATAACCCAGCAGAAGATGCCGCCTCGTAGTGGCTGTGCTCTTGCAGCCGGTGAACTGACGACACCGTCCGTAGTTGCGTTCCTTAAGCAGGTCTCTAGTACCACGCGGCACAAGCTTAATGACTCACACTAGCAAGCGGTAGAACGTTTGAATATGCGAGGAGTCCGAGTCCCAGTTGGCCACGTCAAAAATCAACGCCGTTGTAATGGCGCCACCAACAAAGGCTAGCTAAACGGACCGCCTTTCTACTTCAGAACGGTTTGCCGTACCATTAGTACTTTCATGGTAAACGATCGCATCGGGCCTTTTTGAGACGGACCACGAGCCATGGTCAGTACCACAATGGCAGATACTTTAGCCGAAGAATAGAGTCGGTTGGTTCCACAAAAAGACCATTGTTTCAAAAATCCTGAGGCCTCGGAGAGAAAAGGTCCCACGAGTAATACAATTTGGCAATGCGTCTGTTTTTTTTACGACAAGAAGCCAATGAATTCTCAAGTGGGCACTTACCGTTCGTGCGACGTAGTTCTGCATGCAGTCGACAACGCCAAAGCGAAAGACCGAACCACAATGCTTCATGATGACCGTCTCAGGAACCGTGCGATCATGACCTAATTAACTTCGAGCGCTCGAATGCGAAACGTTCCGCGTGAAATATGACAGTCACTTTTTCGCAGAAAATGCGAGTTATACACACCATTGTGCTCGGAATATGGCAACTGCGTCCGTTGTAGTACGTAGTACGCAAGTCTCCAGAAGGTGACGGAATACCGACATCCGATAAGAAACAATGCACTTGTCTTAAAAATCAATCTTTTGCGTCTACGACGCTTGAGCTTCATCCAAATTAAAAGTTATCTGCAAATGAGTAGTGACGGTTTTGCGCTGCCATTGGACGACGCTATGGACAAAAGCAAATCGCGTCGATCCACGGACGCGTACGCTTTACACATGCACGCTCATGCGTATATTCGATGTAGAGTTTTCCTTAACACCGCGTGCATTACAAGGGTGTAATACCCTCCCCTGTGCTGATTTACCATAGGAGTCTATAATTATGCTCATGATGCATGGATGCAGAGATGGACGTAGGGATTTCTTTTCCCCTGTGTACAGTGTGCATCACAAGTTCACCATCGTCCAAAGGGGAGTAAATGTATAGGCAATGGTGCACGAGCGCAGTCCCCCCATCTCTGCCGAAAATTTGCGTCAGCAGCGACCTAGCCAGCATGATATTTCCATGCTGTCGACGTCATGCATAGGAGTTGAAACTATTAGCACTCTGACGCAGGTAGCGCAACCTATGGCAAGCACTTCCAGCGGCACTTCCCCAAAATTTCTTACGCGAAAGTCCATTACTTGGCTGCTGACAGCCACAAGGCACTGCGTTAGTATGATTCATAGAGTGGCCGTGTTTCGGGCGCTTTTTGTCTCCTTTGTGCGTTTACGCCGAACAACACGAGATCGGCGCTAACGGTCCTTGTGGTCTGGCGATGTGCAATACTTACTCAGTAAACGTTGTTGGCTAGTCCCCGTTACGAAACAAGTGTCGCCTTAGTCTGGACTTGTGACTCAGCTATGGTTGTCGATCATCCTCACTGGCAACGAAAAGCGTGCACGCCCCGTTGGCTTACGACGAAAGGCAGTTTCGTAAGCCGTGCTCGTACCTTTTTCGCTGTTTCTCTGAGCATTCTGGCGTTGTCGGCTAAAACAAAGCTTAGACAGTCTGTTTCCAGAGCGAGCATAAAATGGCGTCGGATCAAGTCCCTGATCGGTGGGTACGACTCAACGTCGGTGGAAGGGTAAGCGCACTATGTTCTATGGCTTGGGAACGTTGACACAGTGCTCACGTTGTCTCACCCTAGATCTTCCTCACGATGAAACAGACCCTGAGCCGTAGTCCCTTCTTCGCACGTCTTTTCGAGGCTGATGATCGCAAGCCATCCGCAATGGTAAGTCGTCGGTCGTGTACGCTGTCAGTTTGGGCTAAGACAGGGTAGGCAAGTGACCTCCTGTTATGTGATCCGTGACGTGAATCACGTCACGGATCATGTCACGTCACGGTTGCGTACCCTTAACTAAGAGTTCATAACTGAAACAGTCACTTCAGGGTAGCTCGTCTACACACTTCATCGATCGCGATCCTGATTGTTTCTCGAAGGTCCTCAACTACCTGCGGTATGGAACTCTCTTCGTGGACAAGGGCTGCTATCTTGGAAGTACGATTTGAGCTTAAACTCCTTGACCGATGCAGAGATGCAGGGTCTCAGCGGTTTTTAATAGTGCATTTTTGCGCCGTAGACGCTGAATCGGAATGATCTTGAGAGAAACTTCTATAGAGCTCCGTCGCGAGGCGGTCTCCTATGGCCTGGACGACCTCGTCAGTACCATCAACGAAGCGAAGGCTCATATGTCGTCGGATGAAGTTCCTGGTGGATGGGTACGCCTTTACACGCCGCGTCACAAGCACCATCTCATGTACGAAGCGGAAAAAAGTTACCCATTGCTGAAACTAATCTAGATTACCCTACAGTGCGTCTTGGGGGAGGGGGTTAAGCACGGTTCAAAAGGGGGAGGGTAACAAAAGGGTGGCATATACAAGATTACGCTTGCAGGCGGCGTAACAAACTCTCGTTCTTGAACCTTTTCAAATGAGACGGCCGATATTCAACGCTGCAGTGAGGATCTAAGCCGTCTATGTAATGCAGTAACCTCTCATTGGCCAGTTTGTTCTATTAATACAGCACTTCTTACTTCTTAGAGCTTCATTTGAGTTTTCATCGCAATAAAATATTCGTTACATGCAACATGTGTCTCGTCGCATTCACAAGAAACCGCCTGGTAACGGCTTGAGCTGAGCGTCGATGTACCATCCTGAAGCATGCTGTAAACTTGACGGGTTATAAGCAATAACTTTAACGTGGGGACTAGAGTTCGGCACCCGTACCAGGGTACTGGCCGTACGCGTATTATACGGGTACGGGTTTGGCACAGGGTCCTGGTACCGGTCTCTAGTGGGGACTAGAGAGATGAGTGCTTTCATACCGTCCGCGTTAAACGGAAAAGTCACAAAAACCAAGGTAATACGGGCCGATCGGGGGGGGGGGGTCACTGCATTTAGGGGTGGCGGTCTCAAAATTAAGGGGTGTCAACGTTTGCTATAAGGAAAAAATTTTTACACTGGAAAAGTTGGTATGTAACTACGCCCTCACCCTTAAGGAGGGCGTAAAAAGGGCTGACGCACCATAATGCCCAAAATTGAAAAGATGGCCCAATCCCGTCGGCCGTAGTATCAAAACAAAAGGAAGGCCTGCGAGCAGCCTTCGAAGCACTACGTGCAATTCGAGTGAATGTGGTCCGCATTGATTGGAGCCCTATAATCGAATAGGCCCGTAGCCCTCGAGGAATGGGTCGGTCTGTGTTCTCTGCTAACCTACTCACAGTGTTTAGGGGTAAATGATGCGTCTGAGGAGAACAAAGAACAAGGTCAACATACACGACAACAAACTCTTCGGAAAATTGGCGTAAACCTTTCTTGCCATTCAAGTCTACTTTAAAGAAACAGGCATGTAGGAGTCGGTGCCGTTACGTCACGTATTCCCGACATGGCTGAAGAACCCGTGACGGCGCACGGCCTACGCTAGTTACCTATTCTCTGTATCACTAGCTAAGCCATTTGGGCGGTACCATTTCATTATCACTACGATTTCGCCGCCATGATCCTATGCGTCAGAACGCGCTTTGACGTCCGACTCAGAAGAACAACTTTGAAAACGAACAGTGCTAAAAAGATGGTGCTCACCACTTTTGCTGCCGCTTAGTCTGATGCAGAGCGGACAGCCTCAGTGGCTAATCAGGCGACAAAGCATGCGACATCTTAAAGTACATGGAGGTAACGCGACGATCGGAGAACGGCACGTCGCTAGCGCTTACGTGGCCCGAGGATGATCGGGGGTCGCGAAAGGAATGAATGGAGGCGGCTTAGTCTGCATGGCGCTGCTTTAAAGCATGGGAGAAAAGACAAGAAGGGATAAAAGCTTGTTGGAAGTAAAGATCGGCAAACCCCACCCGTACCGTACTGCCGTACCGTACTGACCCACCCGTACCGTACTGCCGTACCGTACTGACCCACCCGTANTGCGTCTCGAGTATCCGTCGGGAAGACGCCGATGCGTTCGAAGCACCTAAAGTGAAGTAAACCCTTAATGGAGCTCGCGTTAGGCACAAAGCTGCTCTCACTCTGGATGCTTTCATGTGTCAAAGGTTAGAGCTTGCTGCCCTCTCGCTGGGTTCGCTTATGTCTTGCAGATGACGCTCAGAAGGAAACTTACGCAGCTAGACCGACGTCTTCGTAGTCCGCAAATGGACACAGCGTACTGTTTCCATACAGTTCCTCCGCGAATAGTCGCATAGCGGCATTGCTGAGGACGTACGTACCGCCGGAGTTGTAGCCACGATTCTGAACGGAGGGATGAAAAGACTCATAAGCAGCTAGCAGCCCCGGGCACAAAGCCATTCGGTTACAGCCGGCTTATAAGCCCTCGTGGCCAGTAGCAAAGTAAGGACCAGGGATGCGGGATGAAATTTGACTGACCGAGACCGAGACCGAGATCAGACCCCCCGAGACCGAGACCGGGACCGAGACTTCAAACATTTTCGGCCCAAAATCGTGCCAACGCGGTCAAAACTGTAAAAAATTCGGTTTATATTCGCTCGCCGCAGGCGACACCAACGAAATTTGGATGAAATTTAGAGAAATACAGTGAAAATTTCGTAGGTCGGCGCCTAGCGGCGGGCCATTTTGGCCTTTCTTCTTCTCATGACCGAGACCATCGGATTTTTCTCATGACCGAGACCAGACCCCCGACGGGGTCCCGGGCACTCTACCCATGCTTCGATCGTCCAAAGGAGGTTTGCTTACTCAGTCTACTCCTAATTCGGTCACTACTAAATAGGCGCTTGCGTCGAAAACATGGCGCGCTGCAGGTGAAACGGTTGCGAAATTTGCGGTATTTAGACCGGATACAATGAAAATTCCTTATGTTATACGGGCCATTTTATGTACCCGGCCGGTGCTGGACACCACGTTGCACACCACTGCGGGCACGAATAGACTGCATCATGGATGTGCGCTTACCAGGTACGGCTTCAGTCGGTAGCCGAGGAAGTAGGGCTCCGATGCGTTAAACTGGCGCAGGTACTCTCGAAGATTGTCCACGATCACGTAGGCATCGTCGTCCGCCTAAACTCTCGTCTGCCGCTTACTACCTCCGCTAACAAAGGGCTCACTTTTACGTACCAATCAAATTCGTCCGAGACTTGCGTGTAGGTGTAGTGGAGTGCCTCGCGAGTCTTCCAAAACAGTTTCATGTAGGCGTCATTTAGCCGGCTGAAGACCGTCCGATACGGGATACTCTCGTCGGGTACCGGAGTCTTGGTGTAGAACTCGCCATGGTCGCAGCGTGGCAGCCAGGTTTGATTGACTGCGGGGACCTACGAAAAAGGCGGTTAGCTATGAAGTCCTGCAAGGATAGTGGATCTTTACAAAACCAGCTATTAGCCAACTAGAGTGTCTACATCTAAGAGGTCGAATAAGTTAGACGTCCAGGAAGTAAGGTTTAGGAGCTTGCCGAGCTAGTACGGCCCGTATTTTGGTATCATACTTTACACGGCCCGTACAGCCGTACGGTACTGTCTGTGCGGTACGGAATGCGCTACGGTTTGTGCTGTACTGAGTACGGTATGGGTTCCGATTACCGATCTTCAGAACAGAGTGGCCTGGGTAGAAATGGTTGCCCAGAAAGGAAGGGGGATGTTGCGGAAAATAATTTCAGCGAAAGGACGTTCCAGGGACGGAATATTGCGCCAGACGTGTCACATCCTTGAGGGCCATTTTGAGGGTAGGTTAGTGCAGTTGCGGCTGACTTCGTTGCTCGTACCGACCGGCAGTTCAATGCAGCACTGACCCTTGACTTGTAGTAGACGGGCGCTGTCATAACCCAGCAGAAGATGCCGCCTCTCAACGGCTGTGCTCTTGCAGCCGGCGAACTGACGACACCGTCCGTAGTTGCGTTCCTTAAGCAGGTCTCTAGTACCACGGGGCACAAGCTTAATGACTCACACTAGTAATCGGTAGAACGTCTGAATGTGCGACGAGTCCGAGTCCCAGTTGGCCACGTCGAAGATCAACGCCGTTGTAATTGCGCCGCCAACGAAGGCAAGCTAAACGGACCACCTTTCGAGTAAAAGACTTCAGAACGGGTTCCGTACCATTAGTACTTTCATGGTAAACGAGCGCATCGAGCCTTTTTGAGACGGACCACGAGCCATGGTCAGTACCACAATGGCAGATACTTTAGGCAAATAATAGGGTCGGTTGGTTCCGCAGAAAGATCTTTGTTTCAACGTTTCCGGGGCCTGTGAGCCCCAAGGTTCTCACGAATAATATAGCTCGGCAATGCGTCAGTTTTTTTACGACAAGAAGCCAATGAATTCTCAAGTGGGCACTTACCGTTCGTGCAACGTAGCTCTGCATGCAGCCGACTACGGCGAAAGCGAAAGACCGAACCGCAGTGCTTATTGACGACCGCTAAGGAATCGTGCGATCATGACCTAATTACGATCAGGTGCGCGTAACGAAACGTTTTGCATTGAGTTCGATACAGTCGCTGGACTTAGACAGTGCCAAGTGGGATAGTTCGATGTCCTATCCTAGTATGCAGGTTGTTAAGCATGTGGAGGTGCTCAGTACCGGCACCCGAACTTCGGGTCCCGAAGAACAGAGTTTGGATTTTAGTCTTTAGTGACAACAGCGCTTGTGCTGCATACGAAATGAAACTTGTCGCCAACGAAAGCACGTAGTGACGGAAGCGTTCGTACCTAATGTGACAATTTTCTCCACTGCCATACAAGGACGCCAGGGGCAAAGCCAACTCTCCTTGATACAAAGCCCAGCAAGTTTGTGCGTACATTCCACTGATAATCGGCTGGTCCTTACACAAAGTCTTTTATGCCTTCGGTGTCACGAAAGATAGTTGGACCTTCGAGCAATTCGATGCCAAATGTAACCTAGAGCAAACGTTTCCAGCGGCGTTTGCCCCACATTTTCTACGCCAAAGGTCAGTTAAGCGTCAGCCGGCAGTGACGCGACTGTGCGTAACAATGACTCATGTAGCTCAAGGTATCTCATATTTACGCTTATGAAAGCCAGGAAATTGAGCCGAACAACATTGTATTGAAGCTAATATTCTTAAGCGTCTCGCTATGCGCCATTCTTACTCAGTTAACGTCCTCAAATCGTCTTTCTTGCGAAATGCGCGCTGTACATGGCTCGATTTCTGACTCAGTTAGGTATCGTGTCGTTCATCAGCATTTTGTGATGACGAGCGGACTCCGCCTGTTTCCGACCGAAAGTATATTTATAACTTGTGCTCTGCGTAGCTTCTAGACGTTCTTCTGAGTAGCGTAGTCCGGTCAAACAAAGTTTAGCGAACAGTCTACGTGCCCAGAACGAGTACAAATGGCGGCGGATCAAGTCCCCGATCGATGGGTGCGTCTCAACGTTGGTGGACGGGTAAGCACACTACGATAGCGTTTATCACACATTTATTTTGCGTCTTTGGAAAAGTTGAGTTCGCGCTCGTCTGATCCCACTCTAGATTTTTGTCACGACGAAACAGACTCTGAGCCGCAGCCCGTTCCTCGCACGCCTATTCGAGGCCGATGATCGCATGCCAGACGCAATGGTAAGGCGACGCATATGCCTTCGGATGTTCTTTCCAATAAGGGATCGATCACTCCAGATTGGATCATTCCCTCCGCACTTCATCGACCGCGATCCTGATCGTTTCACGAAGGTCCTCAACTACCTGCGGGATGGAACGCTCATCGCGGACAAGACCTGCAACCTCGAAGGTACGTCTATCGGACTGGGTGAGACTCGCAATCAGCATCTGATACCGGCCATCTTTGGAATGAAAATCGCCATCGGACTTGGACTGACTTGCGGACAACTTGTGGCCGCTTGCAAATTTGGAATCGGCTGCGGACTGAAGAGCGCGCACGTATAACATGGTTGTTGCGGACCAGGAATGGCTTAAATGATGTGGCACACATCGTTTTCTGCAGAATGCCGGAGTGTTTTAGAATTGCGTGTGGAGGCGGACTTTTATGGACTGGACGATCTGGGCAAGCTCGTCGACGAGGCCAAAGCAGAGGGCAAGTAAGTTACCACGGATGCAGACTGGAGGCACTTGCGTTGATCTTTGCAGGCTACGCAGCTCAGCGAAAGTCGTCACCGTGAAGCTCACGCCGTACTTTGATGGTCATACAAGAGTTGCGGTGGTCATAAATCCGCGCGACGACGATCACTTCCTCCTCCGCCATCTGTAGCAGCGCTACGCGTGCCGCGTGAGCACGCCTGCATTCGTGTTTCCCTACGGATTTACCTTCGACCTGACCGCTTGCAAGTCGTGCCAGCGCTGCAACGGTCGGTCCTACACGCGTGGTTGTCGGCTTCACGCCGACCACGGCTGCAGTTGCCCCTGTCGCGACACCGTCGAACCCACACTCGCGAACGACGTCATCCTCAAGGACGTCGTTTCGACACTGGAGGCGCATGGCTACGTCCTGGATCCAAGCGTCGAGGTAGCGGCCGAACATGTAGATCGTAGCTTAACTTCGTGGAGGTTCGTCAAGCGCGAAGATTGATGCCAACAAGGGCTACATCATATTCTCGATAGTCCCACCTGTTGCATCAGCTAGATCATTGCACTGTGCTTCTATCGTCCTCCGCAGCTCCTGTAGTAATTCATTACCGCTTCGCATCCCATTAAACATTTATCAGTACCAAGGGTCGGATCGCAATAAAGTTTTTCGATCATGTGTTCCTTCGTAGCGTTTACACAACGGTCTTAAGTCGACGTCGACTGAGGATTACTACAATACTAGCTGTTGAACGATGATCTTGAAGCCAGGATATGTTTGCCGTCATATTGTTCTAGTGCTCAAGAGGTCTTATACGCCCCCTTGAGCATCAAATTTCGATGTCAGACGAAGACAGCACGGACCAGGCGCGGTTTCTTTGGGCATGTTTACTACCTATAACCGTAGCATGAAGTCTTTACAATGTTTTGGGCAATGTGCATTCTATGCTCCAGCGAACTCCAGAGTCGGGAGTCCAGACCTACCAAAATGAGCTGACATCATCGTAATTCGATGACTAGCGTTCTCGTTGCGCTCGTTTGCGGCACGAGTCCACGCGATTGGTACTGGACAGGCTAAGTTATGGGCATCAATGGATTACCATGGCATTCTCGTTGCATTGATCGGTCGTGTCACAATTACGCGCATTAGCCGTTTAGCAGCGGAGAACAAATTCGATTAGAAATGTTGCTACGCGAAGATAACGTTCACCTTTGTTAATGTCTCTTAATTCATCGCGAAGCCGCACGCGAGCCGCCCTGTCCCCATACAGATAGCGGCGACGGTTGTTTGCTTTGCCCTTTCGACGTTCTTCGGCAATTGTGGACGTTCTTCTGAGTGTTCCGGGTGCAATACTACGTTAAAGTCAAATTTCACCTGACAATCTGAGATCCCAGTCGAGTAGAAAATGTCGTCGGATGAAGTCCCGGAAGGATGGGTCCGTCTCAGCGTGGGTGGCAAGGTGAGAAAACAACAAGTGCCTTCATATAGCTGAAGGACATCCCAAGCCATTTCAAGGAAGTGCATCTGGCAGCAATGTAAATGTCATCTTAGGTCGTCGTTACGATGAAACAAACTCTGAGCAGCAGCCCCTTTTTTCGCACGTCTTTTCGAGACCGATGGTCGGATGCCGGACCTTTTGGTAGGCATTCGTTGTGCCTGTTTTCGACGCCGAGTTAAGCCAAGCATTCACTGCGTTATCGACCACTTCAGGCTGGATCGTCCACGCACTTCGTCGACCGCGATCCTAATGGTTTCTCGAAGGTCCTCAATTACCTGCGGAACGGAACTCTTTTTGCGGACAAGAACTGCAACCTCGAAGGTACAATTTCTGAACTCTTTGATTGTTGTATCGGTTGTAGCGGGCTATGAGCAGCACGATTAAGCATATTTCTTTGAAACTAACAGGTTAATCTTGTGCGATATTTTCGCTAGAGTCGCAAGCTTAGAGCTCCGTCTTGAAGCAGACTTCTATGGCCTGGAAGACCTCGTTAGGATCATCGACGAAGCAAGAAAGGCCAGAAATGAGTACGCTTACGCTAGCGTACACAAGATAAAGATGCTTTTATAGGGTGCGCTACACAACTAAGTGCGTGGTCGTATCCCACAAAAAGGCCGACAAGTACGGCGCCAAACGGGTAGAAATCGTAGTCAATCCGCTCGAGGACGACCAGTTCCTCCTCCGCCACCTGCAGCAGCACTAGCCGTGCCGCGTGCGCGAACCTTTGTTCCAGTTTCCGTACGGTTTCACCTTCGAGCTGAAGGCTTGTAGCGCATGCTTGCTCTGTTCGAGGTACGAACACGACTACGATTTCCACTGTCAAACCAATCATGTCTTCAAACAACCGCATGGTTGCGCCTGCGCTCCAAACACAGCGGACGCCATGCTAAAGGAGATCGTCACAAGCGTGGAGTCGCAAGGATACGTCTTGGACCGCAACATTGACGCCACCTTCACTGCCGCAGACAAAGTGCCTACTTCATGGACGTTCGTCAAGCGAAACGGTTGATTTACAATTCATCGAGGATCTTCGGTACAAATTAACCGTCCTTCCTTCTCGTTTAACCGCATAAAATCATTGCCTGCACCTCGTTCGTCTCTCGTGCATCTATGACAGCGTAAGCAGGTTACGCCAAACTCTGCAGACTTTTCAGTAACGAGTTGTTTCGCAACGCAATAGTGTCTGATTTTTTTGAAAGCCATGTAGTTTCATGCTTTTGCATGACCATCTGAATGTAGACTGAGAATGTCAGTTGTCAAGCATTTAGACTTGTAGGTGCAGATGTGTCGGCGGAGAGCAGCAGTATGCACTTGGATCGGCATTATGCGTTCCGTGTGTGCGCCCGTTCGTTCCACTTTATGTACGGTTTCACTTCGAGCCCAACGTTTGAAGCGCTTGTCCGCTGTGTGTCCACCACGCCTACGATTACCACAGTTATATCGAAGAAAGAATAGTGGTGAAACATATGGAACAGTGTGTCGAAATCCATCGACAATTCCTCAGCAGCTCGGCGTTGGTGCGCTAATTACGATTTTTTGTTCCATCCGGCTTGATAATGCACCACTCGACCGTACCGATAAATTAAATTACTCTTAGACCTCTTCTTTTAAGGGAGAAGAAACCTTTAAGCTAAAAGGTGCTCAGAAAAGGGATCCAAATTGGTCGAATGAGTTCTCTCTGCGCAAGCCAGCAAAACATTTATAATAGCGGACATAACGCCGCTTTAAGCACTTCTATTAGACTTGGCGGGACGTACCTAACGTACTCCGTTCCGGTCGGTGCATCCTCTTACGGAATGGAGTACGGAACCGCTCAAGAACTGACCCCGTTCCGTGCCATTTCCATGGAGAACGGCACGGAAAATGGTTGGTTTTTTGCGCCGTTCCGTTTTCCGTACCGTACTCTACGAAAGGAGTTCGGTAGGGGAATCAATACGGAACGAAGTTCGGAACGGCTGCGGTATCGCGAAGAATAACGTATACCACATTTCTGCGTGATTTTCAAATATATTTAGTGGAATGTTATCCGCGCTGCGTCACTCGACTTTTGTCGCGCGGCGCTAACCCAGTTATAGCGAAGCGAACACGCACGTGCGGCATGCGTGAGGTGAACGTCCGTAACGCCCAAGATGCCCCGACGATAAGCCCTCGCAAGTCGACGGGCCAGCCGTTTCGTCATCTTATTAGGGATTCTCGGACTGTTTTCCAATCGGTCGGTCCCGCTCACCTGGTTCTTGATCTCCGACGATTGTTGCAATGTTTGGCTGCTTAAAGCTGCATAGTCACGGCGTTGCCACTAGGCCATGTAGAGGCTTTCCGTTGGTTTTGAGGAGTAATGAGCCAATCTATAATCACTTTTATGCGAACGAGCATCCGTATCTATGTATTGTAAAAGGAGACAAAGTATATCAAATTCCAGAAAACAAGGACCGACGGAAGAACAGTCAGGTTTTATGCTTTAGAAAATGTAAAAATATTGAAGCCAAATTATCGATGGTGAATGACCAGGACATCATGACTGGTTTTATGCTTTAGAAAAATGTAAAATATGAATGTTAAGTTGTTGTTAATATGTTGCTTTTGTTAGTATTTATGAGCCTTAAACGTGCCGAATGTGCCTCATCGCGGCCTTCCAGCAGACCTTCCGAAATGAAAGAGCGTATGAATTCAACTTGAATACTACAACACCCCGGCCTACGAAACTTTGCTGCCCTGCCTTAAATCGTCAACCGATACCAAAAAAGCGCTTGTAATCAGCTCCTTTGGAGAATGGCTCGCGCAACGCGCGAGCCAATTGGGAGGTCAGACTGCGTCCAGGCTCCTCATGCCGCCTCCGGAAAGGCGTTCCCCGCTTTGCGGTGAAGGCAGCTAATGGCCGCAGCAGGTAAGTAATTCTGCAGGACGGAAAAAACTCGATTTGTTCGCGATAAAGGCCACTCGTTTCAAGTCACATGTGCCATGAGCTCATACTAAAGCCGACGGAACGCAAAGACCCAGTCCTTGAGTGCCGCTCTTGAAAAATGTGGACATCCAGTTCACTTAAAAACCCTTAGAGTCTATCTCGGCCAAAAGTTGCTTCAGCTACAGTGTGTAAGGGTCGGTTTGGAGCCGACTTTAGCGGTTTCAGCTGCCGATGTGGTTCCTGTCAATAGATCGGTTACGGAGTAACCCTGCTTTGGCTGTGTTCAAAACATTTCGTGTTACGGTGCAGGAGGATAGCTGCCAACAGGCGAAGGTGTCGCCTAGCATTTTGGTATGGCAGAATTTCTTCCCATCACGGATGCCCTCAGCTCCGAGATGCTCTTCCATGCGAGGGATCTGGCTGCTTTGGCCAGGCGCTGCGATCGACTTGGTGGGCCGATCTTGCTTAGAGGCATGTGGAATTTTTTGTTCAACGCCTAAAAGACGTCTTAGTAACATTTAGCATGGTTTGACAAGGGAGTTTTTTCCATTTTTAAAATTCTACGAAAGCTCCCGAGCCATTTTTTACGGAAAATTAACAATTTGTTTGGTTGCAATGACTCGTGGTTTATTTATCACCAAAGCTTCGAATTGTAATAAACTGATTGACGCTGGCGCGCTCCCATAGAACGTTCATAAAACGTAAGATTTTCTTCGTTTAAAACATAGAACTTCGTAAGAATTTGAACTATTCTGAGTATTCTGACGTAATACTTTGTTCTAGTCAAAGTTCCGTGTACACTATACGCATCCAAGGATAGTACGATACCTATGTCTTCGGATGAAGTCCCTCCTGGGTGGGTACGTCTGAACGTCGGCGGAAGGGTACGCTTCGCCTGAGAAACATTTTCAGAGATTTTTTCGGGATTGGCGAACGTAGAGACTGCGCTTAACTGGATCCCACTGTAGATCTTCGTCACGATGAAACAGACTATGATCAGTAGCCCATTCTTCGCACGTCTCTTCCAAAATGATGACCGGATGCCGGACGCAACGATAAGTACTCCCTTAGGCGCATAATGCTTGCAAGGCGTTTAATCCGGCATCAGTTACTTCAGGCTGGATCATCCGCGCACTTCGTCGATCGCGATCCTGGCTGTTTCTCGAAGATTCTTAGCTACTTGCGGAACGGAACGCTCTTCGCGGACAAGAACTGCTACCTAGAAGGTAGATTGAAGTGAACCAAGAACTTCCTCAAAATATTACGTGTTTGGCTCGTCAGGCATCATTTATTTATAAAATACCAGAACGTTTAGAATTGCGTGTGGAGGCGCACTTCTACGGACTCGACAGCTTGGTAAAGATGGTCGAGACACCGCCGACGCCACGCTGCAAAACGACGTCATCCTCAAGGACGTAGTGTCGTCGCTGGAGACGCATGGCTACGTCTTGGATCCCAGCGTCGAGGCCGCCATCACCGCAGCGGGCCGTACCCCGACTTCGTGGACGTTCGTCAAGCGCGAAGGCTAATGCCTACAAGGGTTTTCTTGTTTAACCGACTTCCCCCTTCTTGTTGGGTTATCATAGCTCTGAATGCCCTTTTCGTCGTGTCAGCGCTTGCAGTAATCCTGTTCTGTTTGGCTCCCAATGCACATTACTCACTTACTGAGTTACGTATTGCAATAAAGTACTCGATGCGACATGCTTGCTCGAATCCTACAGAAGACCGTCTTAAGTGGACGTCGCCTGACAATGGCTCTACTTGGCCGTCTGCACATTAGTTTGAAGCCCCAAGAAAGTGGGGGCCACACAGTCCTAATAGTGCATATGTTAATTACGGCTCGCCGCAAGCAATAGTTACGAGATTTTAGGTGTAAATTTGGCCAGTTTTATAATAATTTACTCTGACCGTGCCTTGCGGCGGACCTGGTGCTTGTGGCTATTATAATAATAATATTATCCCCAAAAGTCGCCAAAAGCGATGCGTTTGAGACGATATTTTACCCCCCCCCCCAGCCACCATGATTGGATGGTAAAAATGTTGCTTTGACTTTCGGCACTAAAGGACTTGTTGATAACGAATGTGGCCCAGGAAGTTAACGTCCACCGCTTTGTTGTCGCCGTCGTGCATTCGCTTTGACAAACAGAGACTGTTGTCATCAACCATCGCTTTTCTCTTTATGCATCATGTTCTTCTTAACCGTTCCGTCTGCGTAACTATCTAACTAACGTAATCTAACTTAATAATCTACATATCCAGGGTAAATACAGAATGGCGTCGGATGAAGTCCCTGCTGGATGGGTGCGTCTCAACGTTGGTGGAAGGGTGCGTGTCCTACCAAAACTGTTCTTCACAAGATTTTTGAGCTTTGACAAATAGAGATTGTACTCATAAATCCCACTCTAGATCTTCCTCACTATGAAACTGACTTTGAGCAGTAGCCCGTTCTTCGCACGGCTCTTCGAGTCCGATGATCGCATGCCAGAAGCGTCGGTAAGTCGTTGCTTTCGACGATTGTTCGAAAAGCGCTTCGAATGCGAGCGGGGTTCCAGGCTGTCCCGTCCACGTATTTCATCGACCGCGATCCTGATCGCTTTTCCAAGGTCCTCAACTACTTGCGGGATGGAACGCTCTACGAGGACAAGAACTGCAACCTTGAAGGTACATCGACCTGAATCACGAATGTCTCCATAAACTTAAGGATCTTAACCAGACATCGCATTCGGAGAAAAAGATCTAAAAAGATTTAGAACTGCGTGTCGAGGCAGACTTCTATGGACTGGACACCCTCGTCCAGATCGTGAATGCGAAGAGCAAGTAAATACCACTTGCGTAAGGTGGGCTATATTACCCTTACAGCCCGCGCATCTCAGCAAAGTTCGTCACCGTGAAGTTCGCACAGAGTGACTATGGCACTAAGGTCGAAATCGCCATAAGTCCGCGCGACGACGGTCACTTCATCCTCCGCCACTTGCAGCAGCGCTACCCGTGCCGCATGGGCACACTTTCATACACGTTTCCGAAGGGACTCACCTGTGACCTGACAGCCTGCAATACATGCCATCATTGCCAGGGTAGGGATTATAATTACCGTTGCCGGCCTACGAACCACGGCTGCATCTGCCCTCCTCGAGACATCGACGGCAGCATACACACGGACGCCATACTCAAGAACGTCATGACGACGCTGGAGACGCAAGGATACGTGTTGGATCCGACCATTGATGCAGCGATCACTGCTGCGGGTCGTACCCCGACTTCGTGGACGTTCGTCAATCAAGGGCTGCCTGGTATTTGACCGTAATCCACTCTCTTGTTGCGTCATCTAATTCATATCCCTGTGTGCTTCGTTCGTCCCCACCCTGGGTGCAGTTCCAGTAGTAATTCAGTACTCTTTTCGCCACTCGTTACTCGTTACTCAGTACCGAGGTTCGCACCGCAATAAAGCCGTCGACGAGGTGTCGTCTCACTGCTTTTGGAAGACGGTCATAAGCCGATGACGCATGAGAATCGCTGTGGTTTTAATCAGTGAAGTAAAAGCATGGAGCCTCCGAGACATTTGGCGTAATACGATCAAGCACTTAAGGGTGTCGCGTTTCTACGTTCATGAACGCGCGGAGCTGTGACTAGCATGCACTGACATTCTCCTAGCTTTTGCAAGACAGTTTTTGTGACCCTTGAGAATGCCGGTTGTCTAGCATTCAGAGATGCGGGTAAGGGGCATCTGCAAAAAAAAGGAACCTTAACCTATAGCGCTGGTCCGATATGCCACAAGTTTCCACTTGGCGAGACATTTTTTAGCAAACTGGGCCGTAGAGCAAAGTATGCGAATTTTTGGACCAGCTCAGAATGCTACTGAGACATACGGACGCATAGTTGCGGTTTCTCTTGTCCGTCAGGCATGTGGACACCATTTTCGTTTAATTTTTTGGCAAATTTTGTTCTAAAGTGCTCAAGTTTTGGTGGGTCATTGCTTGAAAGCTTTATGCCCGGTAAGCGTCTAGCGACGTAACGCTTAAAACAATGACGCCTCCTATAATAATGACTTACAGTCATATTCAGAAACCCGCTACCCCTCCAGTTTGGTATCAAATGAGATCATTATGACACGAAAAGTTGGCTAGAACCCCCAAGTGAAAAGGTGATCGAACCTGTGTGAAAACGATACGATCAGTCAAAGTTAACGCTTGCATGCTATATCGGGCCCGCTATCGTTCGATTCCAATAGCGGGCAAGAGGGAGGAATTTCTATTGGGAATTTCCCACACGAAGTTTGGTTTGCAAGTTGCAGATGTGGTTCAAAATGAGAATTGTAACACACAGCACAGTGTGACTGAAACGGCTCCTCGATTTCCACGTGTGAACGTACGAACTAAATTCGTTGATCGGAAGGTGACTCTTCTGTAACGCGATAACCGCCGAAGAATGTGCTTGTCTAACGGTAGGAGAGTTCCCAACAATTGCTTTCGCCGCTCAGCGTTCGATCAGGAATCCGTGTTGTGGGACAAACAGTCTTACTTTATTTCATTCCCACGATCTTTATGACCACGATCGAGATCTTAGCCACGGTCACGTGGGCTATAAAAGACCGAAAGAGGTAAAAATTTCGCTATACTTCCGCCTAATCCGAACGACTTGCCGGTTCTTTTCGCGTCATGCTTGCCGAAACTGCCCTCGAAATACTCAGTTACTTCAGTCGCTTGGAGCTCGAAGGCTTGCAGGTGCACGCACGCTTCCTGCGGGACATTATTGACCGCAATGTTAGCATCCTTCCTCTCCGATACATCAGTGAAATCAGGGTAAGTCTGTGGCTTTCGATAGAAACTTTACAACGCTCTTGCTAAAGTACTTAAGAATTTCAGGCAGGCAAATTAGAGTAAATACGGTACTGAGCATTTGCCGGAATGCTTCGAACACATAATTGCTCAAAATTTTCGATTTCGAATATCGAACCAAAAAGGTCTTGAAAATAGGTATCAAGAACGAATGTGATTCATCGACACACCCCGGAAGATGGCGAAGTCGAATTTAGACACTGCCCGCTGATCCCCAATCATCTCCAGACGGAGACTCCGTGATTGTATGGTTGGATGATGTTAGACGACTTAATCTTAACGAGGACAATTGCTACAAAGCATCGGATCTGAGCGTAGTCGGCCTCGAGCTCCTTTTCGACCGAGTCAACAACGCGTTCGTTGAACGCTTTGAGATCTTCTTCACACGAACGGTCGACGCTCGCTTACCTCCGGAAGCGCGCTTCTGCTCTGGAGTGTCGTGTCAAAATTCTGAGCACTCCAATCGGTCCGCGTACAGATAGCGACTACGCGCTGGTCGACATCGCTGCTCGTCATCTCAAGCCGCAGTGTCTACAGGCCTCTGTACTCGGTGGAAAAGAGACTGCTCACGCGATGCTCTTTGACCACGCCTCCATGCGAAGCGTCCTCAAACACGTGTTTCACTACGTAAGTGAGCACGGAGAAGTTTGGGTTGTGCTTCTGTAAAGGCCTTTAGTTACTTTCTGTCTTTACGGGAGAGAGCACTAAATACGGGTGGCCAGAGGTCGGCCTATAAGCCAGTCTGAATCACACTTTTCCTTTATGTTTCTATATACGTCTGGGGCACCAATATATAAATTTACTGACCCCTCCCCCTAAGGACCTAAGGCCCGCTTGTTGTTAAAAACAAATCAGATTTGGATTTTAGAGCAGTTACTGGGACATGTCGGACCCGAACTGCCTGATTCCTGCACTGCTCAACGTTGACACACTGCAATCGTTCGGGATTCACACGTTCGGCGATGCTATGCCATGGATCGTCCGCTTTGCGAATGTATGCTCTATGCCGACAGTATTATCTCTGTTTCTAGCAGACCGCTCTCTCTAGCCGCCAATGCTTGAGTTTCAGGCGTTTGACACTACGAGCCGAGGAGCCAAAGTCGTTCGATCTGTCACTCTCGTCCGCGAGCACGGCCGCGGCGCTGCTCTCAGTCTGGTTGGAACGGTCAAGGCCAAGCATGTTCCCGCCGCACAGAGTGACTTCGTCAAGGGCTTTCTTCGCCTAGAAAATATCAACGAAGCTACCGCTGTTCCGCTCGTTTTCAACAACATGCAGTTGCGCAAGCGTCTCGATGTCTCCATGGCGAACGGCGAGAAGACGGAAACCGACTTCGGGGGACCGCGGACCGTTCGATACGACATCTTCCTTTTACAGATAAACGATATTTAGTTTTACCGTTACTGTATTATGATTCGCTTCAGCGTCACTTGGAATGTTATGAGTGTTACTGCGTAAACAGCGTAATATCTCCCATTTCGACCTAATTCGTACCTTTGCGCCCCTTCGATAGTACAAGCTTAGCTCTCTTTCTCTCTCTGTGATCAATAAATTTGATTTGCAACTGTTCAGCACATTTCAGCGTTTTTTTGCTTCGTACGCGAACAGGTCAGGTCGGCACTTCCAGATCAGAGAGTGTGCTGGATACCCATCAAACAAAGCTCACATTGTAGCGCAACGAGCGTCTCAGTAACAACTAGGGTTCGGACGTTGCTGCCAAAACTCTGCGTTCCCGCTCTGTTCTTTTTTTCTTCTCTGTTTGTTTCCGATCCGTTCCGCTCGGTACTCGTGTAACCGTTCTACGTGTTCTATTTGATTATGACCAGCAGCAGGTAAGTTAGCAGACCGCCTAAACCCCCCCCCCCAACTTACCTACGCACTAAGCATCAAATGACAGCCAACAGGTATTTTGACTCATAGAGGGCCTTAAGTTCCGCTATTTACGTTATGCTATTCGGGACATTGAGCTCAACAACATGCGATCGCCGCTAACGGTCCTTGTCGTCTGGCGCTGAGCAATGCTTAGTCAGTGAACGTCTAGAAAATCCACGTCGTCGTTATGAAATATTGCGAAGTTGAGCAGTGCACGCCACTTGTTTACGACGGAACGTCCAAGTTCCCCCATTTCATCACTAGCGAAGCACATTAGACGGTGCCGGTTGCATCGTCTGTCGTCCGCATCACTTAGACGCTGTCGGCCGGGAGCTTCCCACGTTGCTTTAGCGTTCGGCAGCGACGAACAAATTTTGATTACTATCGCTTCATTGAATTGGCGGCCCTAGAAATCAGCTGGAGAGGGGTCGCATGGTTGCTTTCTTGGTGTTATAGGGGGTCGCAAGGGGATCGCACGTGATGCACAAGGCTGCCGTTCGCGACCCGGCCAAAGGCTCGGAGAGTGGGAAGGGAGTCGCCTCCCCCCCCCCCCCCCCCAACTCCCCTAGGTCCGCCACTGCAGTTGTCAAACGATTTTGATGTCGCTTGCTTAATGCCTATAGCGCTAGCATTCAGATCAGTGTGATTGCTGTTCCCTTACTACGTCGTGCTTCTAGTAACTTCTTGGCGTTTTTTTTGGAGTATTTCGGCGCAAACTCTTTTCAGGTCAAAGTTCAACTTGCAGTCTGCGTATCCAGAACGAGCACGAGTACAAAATGGCGACGGATGAGCTCCCTGCTGGTTGGGTGCGTCTGAACGTCGGTGGAAGGGTAAGCATAGTACCTGTAGAGTTGTTCTTCAAAGGTGTTGTTCTTTGAAAACACAGAGATGGTGCTCGCTTGGGTTCCGCTTTAGATCTTCGTCACGATGAAGCAAACTCTGCGTGCCAGTCCCTTCTTCGCGCGTCTCTTTGAGAGTGATGGGCGCATGCCGGACGCAACGGTAACTAGTTCATTTCGATGCAAAGTGTGAAAACTGTTTAAAACGAGCATTTGCGTTTCAGGCCAGATCGCCGACGCACTTCATCGACCGCGATCCTGATCGTTTCACCAAGATCCTCAACTACCTGCGAGATGGAAAGCTTCTCGCGGACAAGAACTGCAACCTTGAAGGTACATTTTTGCGCTTGAACAACTAGACCGTTGCATGTACTCGAAGGAGATGCGTATGGTTCTAACGAAGTATTATGTTATGCTCTATGCTTAGAGGAATACTCTAAATGATATTTCGGAAAAAAACTTGCTTTCAGAGCTGCGTCTTGAGGCGGACTTCTTTGGACTGGAAAATCTCGTGAGGATCGTCGAGAACGAAATGAAGGCAACAAAAGAGTGCGTCAGCAGTAGCGTAAACAATATTAAAGCACCATCTTAGATTGCGCTACGCAACTAAATACGTCGTCGTGTCCTGGAGGGACGGCGCACCGGGCAATAGATTGATCGGGATCAACGTCAATCCGCACGAGGACGATCATTTCCTTCTCCGCCACTTGCGACAGCGCTATCCGTGCCGCGTGCGCACAGCCTTCAGACAGTTTCCGTACGACTGGACTGTTTACCTTGGCTCATGCAGCGTCTGCCCTCAGTGTGCGAGTGAACAGTATGAATACGACTACCACTGCGAGCGAGGTCACGGCCCGGGGCAACAACACGGTTGTACCTGTACTCCGGACACATCGTACGCCATGCAAAAGGACATCGTGCCCACACTGGAGTCGCAAGGATACGTCATGAACCGCAACGTTGAGGCCATCGTTACTGCCGCCGCAGGCAAAGGTCCCACTTCGTGGACATTCGTCAAGCGAGAAAGCTGATTTCCAACGCTACAGTGGCGAGCTCACGTTGACCGCTATTCCTTTTCGTTGACGTACCTGAAAGCCCTTCTTGGACTTTTGTGCGTCCATATTTCACCGAACCACTTTTTCACATTTTCGCTACCGAATGTCAACCTCAATAAACTAATGAATTAGAGTCAGGTCCTCTCGTAGCATTAAAAAGACGGTCATAGGTAAGTGTCGCATGACAGTTGGTGCTTATGCATCAGCCATAGCCACCAAGAACCTTGACGCCATAGACAGCAAGAGTCTAGCTATTAAAGGGGTCGCATCTGTACAAACCATGGACGCGGGCCCAACTATCCGGCTAGAGCCCGGCCCACAGAGAAACTGAATCCTGGACCTGGATCCAAAAGCCCCAACAACGAATCCTATGAAATTTGAAAGCAAGATAGAGTAAGGTGAGGACCCTTTGGTAACGCATACTTAGAAAATTTTGCCGAGTTTGCGTCAAAAAGGAACTGAAAGATTAACAAGAAGAACTGAAGTGAAAAATGAAAGACGAACACCTTTGGAGTGCTGATGTCCAACGCGGCATAGAGGAGCTGAGCCGTGTGCTTAACCGTCATTCCCTCTCGCTGGATGGATTAACTGTACTTACCATACGCCCTTTCGTCTCTCGGTCTTCGAATTTTCCATTACCAAGCTTTGTAAGGCAATAAAGCAGCATTTGTCATATTCATTTAAAAAGTACAGCCTGAGGCACCTCAAGTACATGAAGCCTGACGCCACATATTTGTAGCCTCCAAATGTGCCGCATCCAGTATTGAAGAAAGTACGGATCAATCACTTTTTAAATCTGCCTTCATTGAAAGACTCGTGCCGCTACGACAACTGGACAACTTGTTTGCTGCACCGGGTAAAATGATCAGCCGCCATGGACGATAACGACTCAAATGGGAAACAGTCGCTTCAGCCTTGTCCTTGACCGTGTGTGAAGTCCGTTCACTAGCGAGGTGCTTGGTTGTTTTCGTTACCTAGCAGAGCATGAGATTTTTACGCTTTCACTTCGCGCATTGGTGTTTTTTCCTGGAGCTATTCGATCCAAAAAGTGTTAAACCTACAGCAAGTGTTACCAGCGGCACTTTTCCGAACTTTTTCCGAAAGTTTCTTCGAGACCGATGATCGCATGCCAGGCGCAGCGGAAAGTAGTTGCGTCCGATGCTAAATTGAGCGGAGTCATCAAAATCCAAGCAACATTTTAGGCTGGCTCGGCCACACACTTCATCGACCGCAACCCTGATCGTTTTTCGAAAGTTCTCGACTACCTGCGGGATGGAAAGCTTCTTGCGGACAAGGACTGCAACTTTGAAAGTACGATTTGAGCGTCAAGAACTCGTTTGTTGCACGGATCGTATAACGGCGTAGGTATTTTTATTGAATGGGTTTTCCTTTACACTGTGGGGACGTAATCACGTGTGGCGTCTTTTTGGAGAAAATCGTATGCTTTCAGAGCTCCGTCTCGAGGCGGACTTCTATGGACTGGACGATCTCGTTAGGATCGTCGACGAAACGAAGGCACAAGACGAGTACGTCTACGCTAGTGTAACCAGTGTTAAGGTGCCATCTTAGGTTACGCAACAGAACCAAACACGTCGTCGTGACCTCCAAGGACAACAATTCGTACAGCGGCAGATGGATCGAAATCGCCGTCAATCCGCGCGAGGACGACCACTTCCTCCTGCGCCACTTGCAGCAACGTTACCCGTGCCGCGTGCGCGCACCTTCGTTCCAGTTCCCGTACGACTTCACCTTCGAGCTCAGGGCTTGCAGCACTTGTGCGACGTGTGCGAGCGGACCCTACGATTACCACTGCCAGCGAAACCCCGGCTACAGACAGCATGGTTGTACCTGTGCTCCAAACACAGTGGACACCATGCTCAAGGAGTCGTCGCAACCCTGGAGTCCGGAGGATACGTCATGGACCACCGCAATGTCGACGCTACCTTCACTGCCGCGCGCGGTCCCGGTAGTCGCCCTAAGTGGGCACTGCCCACCTCCTGGACATTCATCAAGCGAGAACGCTGAAGCCACTGGTGCAAGAAGCTAGACCGTCGTCCAAACCGTAATTCCATCTCGTTAGCTCAATAAATTTAATCTGTCCAACACCTGCTCTCGAGCTTCACTAGCAATTCAAAGCAGTTTAGCACCACATGCCTCGTTGCCGAGTCACTGCACTAAAGTATTCGATACGCTACGTTTGGCTCATACATTTTTACTTGGCAGTTCAGTAGATGTCCCATGACATGGGCCTTAGTTGACAGCGGACGCATCGGCCTGAATCCACCAGGTCGGCGCCAGATAGTTTTAGATTTTAAGGTAGTGTAGGTTCAGTCCATCCGGCCGGGACGAAAAAGCACGGATTAGTCTGTTTTAAGTGGCCCTTAGTCGTACTCTGTACGTCTTGCCTTTTTCGTCGCCAAAGCTTGACGGACGTACCAAATCACTCTGAAAGACTACTGAGCAGTTTCGCTAAGGTTGAGGATGACGGGGACTGAGTCTGACTTCCATATGCTTTCATGTCACCCGCGGCAGCTTTATAAAACGCTTGGAACTCCCTTTTTGTGTTTATGCGAACATATGTAGAATATGGACACAACGACGTGTGCTCTCTGATTACGGCCCTTATTGTCCGGCTATCTGGAATGCGCTTAGTCATCGGATTCCCAGAGTTGTCTTGCGTTACACAACGTACGCATGCCTCTGTTTCCGCTTGTGAATCAGTGATGGATAGAATGCGTTGTTCATCACCAGGTTGCGGTAACGCGCGGCAGTGCATCCGCCGCTTGTTTATGACCCAAGGCCCACGTCGTTTTTCCATTTCGGTCATCCAGAATAGTGGCTGATTACATTCACGAGCGTAGCCCCGTAAACGGTATTAATATGCCTTACCTCCGTGGCTCAGTCCGTACGCGTCGATTTAAACGTTCGTCACCACCGTAGAGCAGTTTTGATTATGAATGTCGCAAATACATTAGTGTTCACCCCCATCTGAATGTTGTTGGCTGGATACACCTCGGACACTCTATTCGCCAAAATGCTGCCGTGTGACTTCGCGCGATTGCTTTCATTTAGTTCGTTTGGTTTTTTCGTAAAGAATTTGATATTATACCGGGTATTTAGCGCAACGTTCTGTTTCGGCCAAAGTCAACTAACAGTGGTCGTAACCAGAACGAGCGGAAAATGGCGTCAGATGAAGTCCCTGTTGGATGGGTGCGTCTCAACGTCGGCGGAAGTGTAGGTTCAATATAAGCACGTCTTCAGACTTTTGCGATCTCTCCGAACATGGACATGTTGCTTAACTGGGTCCAGCTTTAGATCTTCGTCACGAGGAAAGAGACGCTGAGCAGCAGCCCCTTTTTCGCGCGGATTTTGGAGGCCGATACTCGGAAACCGGACGCAAAGGTAAGTCATCACTTTCGACGTTAAACTGGCCAGAGTCGTAAAATCAATGGCAAGATTCCAGGCGGGCTCGGCTACGCGTTTCATCGACCGTGATCCGGACTGTTTCTCGGTGGTTCTCAAGTTCTTGCGGAACGGAACGCTGCTGCCGGACAGGAACTGCAACCTTGACGGTAGAGTTTTGAGCTTAAACTCCTAGGTTGTTGTACGGAATGTAGCGACCTATGAGCTGTGTGCGGAAGCATTTTCGCTACGAATGCGAGGCAAAATCATCAGCGACATTTTGGGCAGACATCGGACGCTTTCAGAGCTCCGTTTCGAGGCGGACTTCTACGGCTTGGACAGTCTCGTGAAGATCATCGACGAAACGAAGGCACGGAACGAGTACGTAGTCGGTAGGTAACCATGATCAAGGTATCTTTATAGGTTGCGCAGCGCAACAAAGTGCGTCGTCGTGTCCCGCAATAATGGTGGTACGATCGAAATCGCAGTGAGTCCACGCGAGGACAACCACTTCCTCCTCCGCCACCTTCGTGAGCGCTACCCTTGCCGCGTGGGCGCTTCGAAGTTCCTGTTTCCGTACGGTTTCACCTTCGAGCTTAAGGACTGCAGCAAACGTCTTTGTAACTGCAGCCGAGACACACTGGACGCAATGCTTAAGGACATCGTGTCGGTCCTGGAGCCGCATGGATACGTCTTTGAACAAAGCCCTGAGAAAGACCTTTCTCCAGCGGGCCGTAGCGCGACTTCGTGGACGTTCGTCAAGCGCGAAGGTTAAGGCCAACACAGTTTTGTCATCACCTTCCTTGCATCAGTAATGTTGTTGAATGAAATGATACGTAATAAAATGATAAGTATTGATATCGAATAAAATGTCTGTACGGATCTAAGTAGTTGCCGGCGGACAATGGTTTTTGCTGAATTTTGACAGATTAGAGTCCAGACTTATGGAACGAGGCGTATCCATAACACTTGGTACACCTTACATCCGTGTTTTGGCCTAGCCAAGCCTTAACGGTCATACTCACTCACTTTAAAGGACATGTAGAGCTTTCGACAATGTTACATGTGGGGCCATATCCTGATCGTAAACCGCAGCCGGTCCTTTAGGCGAGCACCTTTACAAGGTGCCTTCTCCTGCATGCTGCATGATTGGTACCTGCTATAAAATATCGGAAAATTCACATTTAGATCTGAAAAATGCTCTAGAACGAGGCGTACTACCTATACATTCTTCAAACGATTGATTCATGCCGAAGGGGTATTAGTTTTGTGGCTGAGGTCGTCTATATTCGTCTTTGTAGTCAGCGACATGCTCACGAGCACGCTTTGCATCCATACTACACTGTTTGTAGCGGCGCGATGCGCGTCGATTGCGCCAAATTTGGCTTGGACAATTCCTTCACGAAACGAGTGATTTTCGCTTCCTGAAGAGAAGATCTACTTCCTTCTACGATGGGAGTCCTCGCAAATGGCATTCGTCGAGTGGCAGTGATCGGTGCCGGAATTATGGGCGCCGGAATCGCGCAGGTACATCCTTGAAATTCCGCAATATAGCTGTAGAAAGCTTTATTCAGGTATGCGCTACGACCGGATACGACACCGTTCTAGTCGATACCTCATGGGAAGCACTTACGAAGGCTCGTGGGCGCATCGAGGAAGGGCTGCAAATCGTCTCTAGATCGTTCCCAGCGGACGTAAGTTGCCCTTTCTCGTAAACTGAGCCGTGTTTCGCGTTAGTAAAACCGAATGTTTAGAAGAAGGCCGCCTTTGTCAAGGACACCATGACCCGCTTGACCTTCCTGACATGCACTGCGGATGCTGTACGCCATGCGGACCTCGTCATTGAAGCCATCGTTGAGCACCTGGACACGAAGCGGAAGCTCTTCCGCATCGTGGAAGAGAATGTCTCGCCGTAAGGCTCGCTAAGGAGCTTTCCTGAAGAAACCTTGGACCTTTAGGAACGCGATTCTGGCCACGAACACTTCGTCGCTCAAACTTCGCGACATCGGCTCGGAGCTGAAAAGGAAGGAGAAGTTCGGTGGACTGCACTTCTTCAACCCGGTGCCAAAGATGTCCGTCGTAGAGGTCAGCACCTTGCTCGGAAGTTCTCGAGACAGACTCCGGGGTCCGTGTAGGCTGGGGAGAGGCAGAAAGTACATACAAATAACTTTCGCATGCTGATTTAATTCCATAGTAGCTGGTGCATCACTGGAGAGATGCACATGCTTTAGAGTGATCAGAAGAGTGTGGATTTCCCTAATAAGAATGCAAAAAAATGTTCCATGTTTCTCTTCACCAGGGCAAGGAACCGCTCCCCTGCCTGACGGAGAAGGAACTACGTCAGGCAGGGAACAACGCAGGAACGTGAGCTCCACTAAGGATTGCGCAAAGCGATTAAACTGCTGAAACCAACTGTGTGGGCCCTATATCGATGGATACTGGGCGCTGGGAACGGTATTGCTGACCCATACCGATCTCGCAATGATTAGGACTAAAGACAATTAAACGACCTTAGGCTTTCGTAGAAAATTAGGCTCCTTCCACCTATACCAATAGCTCATCATTATGTTGCAGGTCATCAGAACCGATCACACTTCAGAAGAAACCTTCCAGACGCTGCTCGAGTTCACCAGGAGCATCGACAAGAAGCCCATCATCTGCAAGGTAAGTTACTGCCCAGCCAAGTATTTAAACTAAAATTCGATTTCTAGGATACTATTGGTGAGTCACGGCCCTCTTCCATCGGTTCTAACGTCTAGTGCCAACTACACAAAGCCTCTCAGAATCCCGAATTCATGCAAACATGAATGCTTTCAGGATTCGTCGTCAACCGCATCCTCATCCCGCTACAGAACACCGCTCTCGGCTTGGTGGACCGTGGCGTCGCTACGCCGAAGGACATTGACGACGCATGTCTGGAGGCTCTCGGGTTCCCCATCGGACCGTTTGCGCTCATGGACTTTGTGGGGCTGGACCTGGCGCAGTTCATCATGGACGGTAGGTCCTGGTTCTTGTGCGTGAAGCGAGCGTAACATCGGTTCTAGGCTGGCGCGAGCACTATTCCGATGAGATCCAGATCGACCACTCGCCGACGCTCGCCAAGCTTGTAGCAGAAGGAAAGCTGGGGCGCAAGAGTGGAGAGGGATTCTATAAGTACAAGTCCAAGATCTAGTCACTTACAAGGCCGCAGTACGTCTCAAGACAAAATAAACGCTTCAACTGTCGTTCTTCCCGTCCGTTCAATCATTTTGACGCTAAAGTGCTGGAGCCGCGTCCAAAAGGCGATGATTTTGTTACAGATATTTGCTGTTTTTCTTGCTGTTCCGAAAGACAGAAGTAGTTCTATTTCGAATAGCGTTTGGCTTCAAAGCTGCATGGATTTTGAGTAAGGTGCTTGTACTACCTAAGTTGAGGCTAACGGATTTCGGAGAATGAAGGGCAGCATCAGTGTTATCCAAAGGTTCTCCGGGCACATGAAGGTAGACATCGGATAAATGAATCTTACGGCAACACATTTTTGGGTGCTCAAGTTAGGGTCTACATAAACTACAACATATTATAATTTCAATACCTGAAACTCTAAAGGAACATTTACTAGCACATGAAAGTATGAAAACGGATTTTTCATTTTTTTATTTCTTTGATTGCTTTGGTTTCTGTGCGCTTCGTTCTCCATTTCTCGTTACGGATAATAGGGCGGAGAAAGTTCGTCTGCCCTTTCGGATGCGTGTGGCCAAAGTGCAGCACGGGAAACGGGTTTCAAGGAACTCTGCTTGATTGCTTCGCATCAATCCTCCGCACTTGGCAATGGGCGATCTAGCGGCTACAATCCTTGTAGCGACCTTGAAAGCAAGTCAGCATATCTGGAATGCGATACACGGAAAAGCCATTTCGGTCGTACCTTAATTCCCATCGAATCCTGGGCTAATAACAAGTTTGTCGCAGAACAGAAAGTCAGTTTTGTTTGATCTCGACCCGATATTGTCTTTCATACCATTGTCGGTAGGATTTATCCCCCGCTTCCCAGTCCGCAGTGGGCCATCAAGATTATTTAAAAAATGCCCCAGTATTAGGATACTCCATTGGTTACTGCTAGCTGTGTCCATAGGCAAAAGCCCGCTGGCCAACGACCTTAGCTTTCGTCGTGGCTATTAATTCCGCACGCGTCCACCAGCAGCGCAGTGACCCATCGGGTCGCTTAGCGTCGCCACAAACTACAAAGGTCCTTCGCTGGGCCGCCCGCTGGCCGTGCGTTCTTTCCTCCCTCCCGCGTCGAGCGACCACCGCTGCCGCTGCTAGACGGATCTCTGCACAGCGGACGACGCGTCGATTCGCCGTTCCAATCGTCCCCTCCTCGAAAAAGCAATGTTCTCTGCGTCGATTATTACGCGTGGCTTGAGCTCGTCTGCAGCGTTAAATGCTGCGATTAAGAACGTCACGGTCATCGGTAGCGGCCTCATGGGAGCGGGCATTGCCCAGGTGAGTGTCAAGCGGAAGACGGTCACAAATTTGAACGAAAACCAGCCTATTTGAGCATAAGCCTACTTAAGCTCCAAATTAGCACAACTTAAACCCTGAAATAAGCCATGTTTAGGCTTAAAAAATAACGCTCACTTAAGTCCACCATGCCAAACATTCAAATCCTGAAAATTAGCCATTTCTGAGCCCACCAATGGGCTCGTTTTGAGCCCACCAAATCTGTAAATTAGCCGTTTTTTAGCCCATCTAAACTCAAGATACAGCTTACTTCAAGATGGTCAACAGGACATGTACTTTCAGGTCAGCGCCCAGTCAAATCTGAACGTCACTCTGGTGGACCAGAACCAGCAGATCCTCGACAAAGCTCGCAAGGGAATCGAGAAGAGCGCCCAGCGCGTGGTCGCGAAGAAGTTCAAGGACGATGAAGCTGTAAGCGTCCAACAAAGCTGCCCTATTTTAATCCCACTTTAGGGTGCAAAGAAGGCGGTGGAGACGCTACTCGGCAACATCAAGTTCACGCCGAACGTCGAGGAGGGCGTCTCGAAGGCGGACCTCGTGATCGAGGCGATCGTGGAGAACGTGGAGGCGAAGAGGAAGCTCTTCACGCAGGTCGAAGGAGCTGTTCCAAGGTTTGCTGATTCACACCGAAAATCTAGGACAAACTAGGGGAATGGAATGAAGCAGGCTTTTGCTCATAGGGGTAAACACTGGGCTAATTGGTCCGATACCGTCAGGTAAAGAGCTGGACCTTGACGCACAGAAACGTAGTGCACTTGTCAGCTTAGCATACGCAGAAGGGCCGGCTAGTGTCCCTCTAGTAGGACTCGGTATGAACCGCATATCTTCGGAAGGAAATATTGTAGCCATTAAAACCATAGTACCCACGAGCACTTGTGCCCCGATTAGTACCTGTAAAGTCGGTTTCGGCAGTATAAATAGTGTGTGGTAGTGCCGTTATTAGACCGCATGCATGTCTCTTGAAGTCCGTCTTGTTTCTTTGTCTCTTAAGGTGGTTTTTTGGTGAATTCCTGCCTTTCACGGGCTAGATGGGTACCTCCAAAATTAAGAGGTCATACTAGAATACCAGGTGAAAAGCAAACTGCACTCGCTTGTAATGACATGGGCATCGATTACTGTCATATGGTTATAAGCTTAACCACACAACAGGCTCATTCCCAAGATGCTAAGCTACTTCATTTTAGCAAGGCGCTGCTCACCACGAACACGTCCTCGCTGCGCCTTGAGGACATCGGCAAGAACATCAAGCGCAAGGCGCAGTTCGGCGGGCTGCACTTCTTCAACCCGGTGCCGGTCATGAAGCTCTTGGAGGTACACATCTCGTCTAAATCCACGATCGAAAATTGAGTATTTAGGTGGTTCGCTTTGCGCAGACTTCGGACGAGACGTTCAATTCGCTCATCGACTACGGGCAAAGCGTCGGAAAGGTCACCGTCGCCTGCAAGGTACCGTCCAACCCGTCCGACCTCCGTAAATTCATTGACATTTAGGACACGCCCGGCTTCATCGTGAACCGCCTCCTCGTGCCGTACATGCTCGAGGCGGTCCGCATGTCGGAGCGCGGCGACGCCAGTAAGGAGGACATCGACACGGCGATGAAGCTCGGCGCCAGCTACCCGATGGGACCCTTCGAGCTGATGGACTACGTCGGCCTCGACACCTGCAAGTTCATCATCGAAGGTGCGCATGTTATCCTCATGGTTTCTGAGGACTTCAAGCAGGCGCAGCTTGGTCCGCCTCGGGCTCATGCTACGAATCATGTTCATTGACGTAGCTCTTAGGATGCTGCGCCTGTCACGTAGGATAAGCTGTCAGCACAAGCACAAGTTTAGGGTGCCCAAAACAACTTGTTGAGTTTGGCGCTCAGTCAGAAGTGTTTGGAGCTTCAAATCAACCTGGAGCTCGCCTATTCAAAAGGGGGCTCGGGCCGGGCTAAAAGCATACGTAGTAGATCAACCTGGGGCGAAAGTTGCCCTAGGTGCGGCTTGAATCGCTCACCCAGAAACCTTAAGGTAATGAGCAATATAGTAGGCCTCTTATGTCCAAGGTCAGTCGTAGTCTCCATCCTCTTGCAGAGATCACGGCACTGTCAAGTAGCGATAGAGTTTCGTAGGGATAGCACCTTTAGCTTTCTCTTCATTTACCGTCTCGGTTTAGGCTGGCACGAGCAGTACCCGGACGAGGTGCTCTTCAAGCCGTCCCCGCTGCTCAACAAGCTCGTCTCGGAGGGCAAGCTCGGGCGCAAGTCGGGCGAAGGCTTCTACAAGTACAACTGAACGTTCTCTCTCTAAACACATGAGTGTGTATTATTTGGTAACTTTAGTTGTTGTTCCCATACGAGTAAATAAACGCGGTTCCGAAATGAAATGTCGCAGTTTTTGACTCGTAGACTCATATAACGAAAAACTTTCTTCTCCTTATAATCGAGAGCCAGACTCCTGTCATCTTTTCGCAGTCCGCGCAGATCAGTCGCGACGATGACGCTTACACCAATCCGCTCGGAAATGTGGTGCGTTCCAGTGGGTAAGTTTCGATTGCGCACAACGTATCGTATTTCTCCCTGCTGTGCCATTAGTCGGTCAACGTTCCAATACCCGGCGTGTTTTGGTGGGATGCTTAATAAAGGCTACAGAAATTTTGGAGTGTCATGGACACCTTCCGAGTGATTTTTGCGATTCGCGTAATTTAAAATCCTCATACCTACTGACGGGAAAGGTCTGTTAAGTGGGACGGGTGTTACGGAAGAAAACACACTTTGGGAACATGTGGTGTTTGGCGTATTCTCCTCACTGTCTGCTCTGACACATTCTATACTTCGACGCCCGTACCGTATTCCGTGCCGTACCGTGCTGCGTACCATACTATACGGAACAGGGTACGGTACGGCGTAGGGCCAGTACGGGGCTCGGATTCGTACCGTATTGGTGCGGTACGACAACATTCTCTGGCTAAAAATGCACTAGTACGGGACATAGTACGGCTTCAACACGGGCCGTACCGTACTCCGTACCGTTCTCTACGGTACGGAGTACGGCACGGTGTGGTCAGTACGGTACGGAATGCGGTACGGTGGGTACCAGTACGGTTCGGAGTACGGCACGGGGTTGCCGCGTCTAAGTCTAGCATATTCCCTTTTTCAGCACAACAATCCACCTTTCGTCTGGAAGTACAGGCGACGGGAAAGCTCACCGGATCGGCTACAAACAAGATCGAGTACATGCGCAGCGGTGAAAAGTGGTTTGTACGTAACTTTTGTGCAAGTTTATTTTCAGTCTTCTAGGATCATGGACGTGCACCACCATCAGTCGTCCGGTTTCGCGATCACCCTTCGAGCACCCGAGGCAGTGAAGACCTTCGCCTACAAGCCTTACGTGAGGACCAACGACAAGGATATTCTGTATGGCACTCTGGTAAGCGTCAATATTGACAAGCCAACATGCTCGTACCGTAAAAGCTCAAATATAAGACGTGTTCTATTATAAGACGGTCCCTATTAGAAGGCGGGCGCCAAAAATTTCAAAGTTGACTTGTCACAGATACATGTTTAGAATACGTTTTAGGACATAACTATTCATTCTAGACGAGAACTTCTTGTCACCAAAATTTCGAAAAATTTTGCTAAACCATACGGGGCCCTTTGCGACTTTTAGGAAACCCTCGAAAATTTGACTGTCGAAAATTAGAAGACGGGCGTCTTATATTAGAGCTTTTACGGTATGCTATCTTTAGAATACCTTCATGAAGAAGGCGCTTGGGCATGACGTGTGCATTCTCGGAGCTGAAGTCACGTTGCCACAACCTGCGCCTTCGACGTACGCGCCTTCGAAGTGCTGCAAGCACTTCGACGTTCGACAGTGCTTGCAGCAATGCAACATTTAGGTCTCCGTGGAAGTTCACGTCCAGCGAGCAGATGGAGGACTGGGACGTCATTCTGCGCGTCGGCGAATCGAAGTTCTACGCTCACAAGAGGGTAAGCGTCCGTCATTCAGTCAAGTACAGATCGGCGCTGGTACCCCGTGCCGTACCCGTACCCGTGGTGCTCCCTCCCGTGCCGTGGTGGACCCGAGAATGCCGAGCCGTGTACACTAATACGGCATAAAACACGGCTTGGGTTGGCACGGATTGTCAAAACACGACTTGTTTTTGGCACCCGTGCCGTACCCGTACCCGTGGTGGACCCTCCTGTGCCGTGTTGCCGTGCCGTATAACGCGGGTACGGGTTTGGGTTTGGCCCGTCCCTTGGTACGGCGACGAACTCTACAGTCAAGTATCTGCTGTCGTATGGACGTTCCTCAATGCTTAGATGTTGTCCTTTGCCTCGTCGACATTTCGCGCCATGTTCGACGGGGACTTTCGCGAGAAGCACGAGCAGGAGATCCCGGTACAGGTTGAAGGAATCGATGCGCACCACTTCGAGGCGTTCCTTCAGAGTCTTTACCCGTGCGGAAGTGAGCTTAACGGTGAGTTGTTCTCGGGTTCGGTACCGCTTGGATGTAGCGGGTCTAACTTTCTAAAGGCAGTCATACAGATCCGACGGCCGCACCTTACTCCGTACAGTACGGTACGGAGTACGGCACGGCTGCTTGTGTCCAGTTCGGAGTACGGTACGATTAGATCGTCTGGTACGACGGGTCCGACCCAGTACGGTACGGCGAGTTCGGTCCAGTGCTGTGTACGGCACGGTTGGATCGTCGTCCAGTACAGAGTACGGTACGGCTCAGTGGCTTACCGAGTATCCGGTTTTAGGGGGGGGGGGACCAAGGGTCTAGGGTAGGCCATGATCTTGTCTGCCAAAAAATGCTCCTTGGTACCCCCTTTGATACGTTTCGTACCCTCCGAAATTTAGGGGGAGGGGGCATGACTGCCCCCACTGTCGGTACGCCACTGGTACGGCTCCAGTTTTCTTAGCATTTAGCACTAGTGCGGCCCGTACCACGGCCAGACCATATTACGGTCCGTACTGTACGGTACGGAGGGGGTTAGTACGGTACGGCTACCGGTTCCTTATCCTTGCTGTTTAGGCGATTTCGTCGTGGAGTTGATCACGCTCGCGAACTACTACAACGTCAAGCCCTTGCTCGAGAAGTCCGTCGACATGCTGAAGTATTGGCCCAGCGTCTCTAATGTCGAGAAGCTCCGCATTGCCATGAAAGTCAACTCGATCTCTCTTGAGGTCAGTTCCTAGGACAGGCTGGAATCGTCCCGAATTTTAGGACGTTGTCATCGCTGCCCTCACGAAGGCCGACGTGGTCGAGCTGATCGAGTCCGGCTTCACGGATCTCGGTGACGCGCGCTGGCGGAAAATAGTGTCCAAGTGCCTCTCGGTGATGCCATAGTACCGTTGCGCCATCATTCATTCGCCTTATAGTTTGACCGTAATTTTTGCTTAGCCGCGATAAAGCTTTCACTTCCAATATAAACTGCCCATACCGCCAGGCCATGCACTTACCGCAATAAGGTAGAATCATCGCTATTGCATGCGCATTTTTTGGTCAGTCACATTCATAGGATGACTTAATGGACCCCAGCTGAAGGTATGTCGAGCCTTGCCCAAACCTTTCGAAAATGCGTTGATAATCTCTGAGATCCGCCGCCAGAAGGGCAACCCTGCGCAACCGGGCCCTAGGCCCGCCGGGCCGGGCCCGGGCCTCGATTTCGCAGAACCAGCCGGGCCTGGGGTAGGCCCGGCCCG
>JNEY01000275.1:0-11423 GCA_020875895.1 Aphelenchus avenae
AATCTCTTCACTGACGCGGAACTTCCCGATGCACTTGAGGAACGCGAATACGGGGACGATCGTCACCGTGGAGAAGACGATTATGGCGAGTGCGCAAAGCATATTCCAGACGAGTTGCTAAAGTGGAAGACGTGTGCATAGCAAAGATTGCTAGCGTAGAAGAGACGAACTCGCCTCTGAGGCGCTATTTCAGATCGTACTCAAGTTATGCTGAACGCTATCCGCTTTCTGTTTTTCTGGGCGAACACCCCACTCCCCCCGTACCTTACTCCGTTCCGTAGAGAACGGCATGGAAAACGGAACAACAAAGACGGCCGTTTTCCGTGCCGTATTCGCAAAAACGACGCGGAACGGCGTCAGTTTCCGAGCCGTTCCGTAATAGTACGGAAAGTACTTACCCTCCCCCTGCCGGTCCATTTTCCGTTCCATAAAAAACGCCACGTAACGGAGTACGGTTCAGTACGATCCGCCAGTGTGTATAGACTTCTAGCGGTACGGCTTAGAGCTTGCAGTATGGCTCAGCGCTCGGTAAACCGTAATGACTGGACCTAGTCTCGTACCGGACTGGGCACTTGATTTGGGTCGTTTAATGTGTGAAGTATATTCCCCGACAACTACACTAGGTGCTAAAAATATCCTAAAGGCTTAGGACGCTGGGATCCGCTGACAAAAGATGACGTGTATCAAATGCAGACCCTACATCACTTTCCGGTGCCATTTGGATATGACTGTCCGCACTTACCGCTCCTGCCCTCGCGAAGTCCGTCTCGTCACCGAACACCGCAAAGACGAGACCGTCGCTGCCGACGAAGCAGACGGAGAAGAGGCCCCAGATTCCGCCGCCCGCGTGGACCGCGAATGCGTCTAGCGGGTCGTCCACCTTGAACCAGATCGCCGCTTCGGAGAGCAGCATGTAAGCGACGCCTGCACCGGTGCCGGTGATACAACTGGACCAGATCTCAGCGTTGTTGCATCCCGCACAGGCGGAGACCATTCCTAAACATACGTCATTATTTTTACGTTAATTGCGTCTTGGATGTAATATGCCTATACCGGCAACTTCTTAAAGCAGCACGGACAGAGCGGCTTCGCTCCTTCTCGTCTCCATGGATAGGCTATTCCAAAGACTTCGTCCAGAATAGACTTGGATGACCCTCAGAACCGTACGTCTTTCCGGAAAACGACACGAAAAACGCCATTTTGTCGCTGTATCCTTTTCCGTGCCGTACTTTACGGAACGGAGTTCGGTAGGAGTGGAGGAGCTGGTTCAGTGAACGGAGTTCATCTCGAGGGCGGGTGAGAGGGATCGCTTTTAAGAAGGCGTCCTTCAACAAGCTGCATGAGGTACTCGTAAAATTTATTAAGGCTGAATAAAAAAAGGCGCGGTGTTTCTCTGTCTGTTCCGGAATGAATTTTCGTAGCTTGTATATTCTCCAAACACTCAAGCCTTTATATTAGCAAAACTTCGGCTGCCCCTTTTTGGCTGCGAAGCAAATCTGCCTGGATAAATTCAATGTGTTTATTCCAAAAAGCGACGTCAATCCCGGGTTTATGCTGCGAATTACGGCCTGTGCTAGATGAGATGTTGTAATTCACTTTGAGCATTCTGCCAACTGTGGACCTAACAAACAGCCTACCTGTCAAGCATGCGTTGATCGTCAGCAGGACGCTCCATTTGCGCTTCCTCGCGAAGTGAATAAACATAAACACGAGAGCCGCGAATGACCCACTCATAATTGTGTTCGTCATAGCACGCGCAACCGACTGGCCGATGTTCGGCGTGCTAATGTCCGACGTAGAGCCGCCGTTGAAGGCGAGGAAGCCGAACATGAGAATGAAGCCGCCAAGGCTGACCAGCTAAACGGTCATTTAAGCGGTCACTGCTCAGAATAACAGCGACGTAGACTTCACAGATGGTACCGCATTCAAAACTTGGCGGATACCTCCCCGTCCCGCTTTTCCTTCCGTACTCGCCCCCCCCCCCGCCGCTCCGTACCGTTTTCCGTTCCATACTGACGCACCCTCACCCCCGCCCCACTCCGTACCGTCTTCCGTTCCGTACTGAGCCACCAAAAAATGCCGTACCGTTCACACGAAAAACGGTGCAGAACGGTACGAAAACGGTATTTTTGGGTGCTGTGTCGTTTCCCGTTCCGTAAAAAAACGGAAGACATCACCAAATGAAAAAAAAACGGTACGGTACGACCCTCCAAGTCTTACATTCGACGATACACGGCGGGATATCAGGCATGGAACGGGATGCGATACGGCGCACGTCGGGTACGGCGACACTAAGGCAATGTGAAAGCCTGTTTTTTGCTAATTTTTCTTCGTCTTGTCTTGTGCAATTCCTCTTTCCCGTTTTCACACGCACTAAAATGCTTGAAGCCGCAGGATTTGCTGAACCTAGTTTTAACTTAAAATACCTCCAGGGCACTATTAGCAGGAAACTGCGAGGTTGAGGTCATACTCCCTTTCGTATGCCGTAACACAGCGCCGTACTGCTCCGGTACGTGGTCCTGTGAGGGGGGGGGGGAACGGAGTTATTTTAAGGGGAGCGGATTCGTGCCCTAGTCTACGTCTCCCCCTCAGTATTCTAGAGGTACTTACCGGTACAGAATGACCCTTGATCCCACCGGCTCCAGGAGCAAATCGACCGATTCGCGGACCCATCATTACCGCCGCGATCAGCGAGATCGTTCCGCCGCATAAATGAACGAGGCCAGAGCCTGCGAAGTCCTGCGAGATTCGATTTTATGCGACGTACATGCAGACAAATCCACTTACGACGTACGAAATCCGCGCTTCGCCGAGCGCGTACCCATGCGCCATCCATCCTTGCTCGCTCCAGCCCCAGTGCGTAAGAATGGGGTAAACGATCGCTGAAAGCGTGCGCATCTAACCCAGTTTAAAAACTGTAAACGGTCCGTTCAAAATAACGGGAAAACAACATGTGAAAAGCATTTAATTCGTCTGTCGAGCTTGTTTGACACCGAGACAGGGCCAAAAATGGTGGGCCACGGGGTCAACCCTGGCTAAGGGGCCTTAAAACCAAGGCCCGGCCCGGCAGAGCTGAAGGCCCGGCGCGGACCGGGCCCGCCAAGCCTTTTTCCAAGCCGGGTCTGGGGCAGCCCGGCCCGGTAGGCTCGGCAGAGAACTCTTGAACCCGGAAAGTTCTGCGTTCAGTGGTCCGGGCCCCGTACCGAGTAAAATTGTAGGCCCCATACCCGGCCCGGCCCGCCGGGTCGGGTCCGGGTCGGGCGTAGGCCCGCTTGCCAAGGGCTGCACGGGGAACCCGTCTCTGCGTATTTCTTCGCCCCATCGCCACCAATAACTTACAGATATCGGGGCCTGGAGCTGCCATAAAATACACTCGATAAGCTCTATTGAACCTACATGCAATGTAGATCGAGTAGACCATGAACGCGACGAAGTGACAGCGTTCCGCTACCGCTCCGGAAGTAATCGTGGCCGCAGTCGCGGCGAAGACGTATTGGAAGAAGAACTTCGCGAGGTTAGCAGAGTCCGACATGAAGAATTGCGAGCCGCCGACGAATGGCGCCAGGACGGAACTATTCGGGCCGTAGGCTAGCGCCCAGCCGACGGACCAGTAGCCGATGATTGCGATGACTAAGGCCAGGATTATAACGTACAGAGCGGGAATAGTTGCATACGTGAGTCGCAGACATTCGTCATCAGAATGTTCGTGGTGTTCTTGCTTCGTACAGCGCCGGCTTCCAGGAACGCGAAGCCGCACTGCATCACTGAAAGTATTCAGTTCTTCAGGCAGGTACACATAATGAGGGACGCGACACTATTTTCTTGGCCTGAAAGTATTTCCTCCGAAAAAATTGTACCATTTAAGGCGCAACAGGTACTTTGTGCTGGTGCAGAGTAAACATCGGCAACCAGCACCCTTAGCACATTTTATAGCGCACTGACCCCACCCGTCCCGTAAAGTACGGTACGTACGGAAGCACGGGCGGTCGTATGTTACGGCACTAGTACGGGCCGTAGCACTGCTAAATATCTACAAAAATTGGAGCCGCACCGTACTCTGCACTGATCGACACCACATGTAACGTAAGCCGCACCGATAGTACAGCAGTATGGCACCGTACAGCCCTACTGCCTGTACGGTTGCCGACTTTTAGTATTGAGCACTCTGTTTCCAAAAATTGTTGTCGAGGGCACAAATAGGTCGGTGAAATCGATGCTCTGAAGCCACGCACGTACAGAATATTATTAGCGCCATTGAGAGCATGAAGAAGGCGTTGTTGTTGTCCGCTGCCGCACCCGTCGCTTCCGTTAGTCGGTTCTCGAGCTCGCCGATTCGAGCGGTAAGGTTGACTAGGACCATCAGGTTGAGCTGATCTTCGGTGATGTTCTCCATGCTGAAAGCTTGATGGGCCTAAGTAGGTATGATTTACCGCAGTGTAAGGAGAAAACGACTCTAAAAATGACGCATGACCGCTATAGCCAGGAACCCGGAAAACCCAAGCCAGACAGTGAAAGTTCAAAAGGAGTTCTGACGCATATCCCAAGCCTCCAGTCGTCGCATTCGCGACGTAATTCTTGACCGGATGTTCCGGTCCCTAACGCGATTTGAAAGTTGAGACGAAGGATTAGACGGCGCATGGAATCGAAAATACCAAGCTACTCGCGGCGACAATGCGACAAAATGAATAAAAGAAACGAACGAGTAGGTGCTTGTTATTCTCAGCGTTGCACCCCGGTCAAACTTACATAGTCAAGGACTGCTGCGTGAGGTTGCAGGCCCTTCTACCAATCCGAAAGGGCATAGAATAAGTTACGTTAGTCATCGTTAAACAGTAGGCCTTTCCAAGAATCGCACAAGTACGTCCCCCGTCTAGGGGAGGCGTAAAATTAGTATGCGAAAACTGGACGAAAATCGGGAGTTTTCCGACTTGTAAAAAGCTTTGCCTTGTCCAATAAAACGGTACATGGCCGGCCAGATGTGCTTTTCTTTTATTCCTCGGGTGTCTTCAATGTGGCGATCCATATCCTCAGGGACATCATCAAGCCGCCGGGTCCTGGACCCGCCGGGCCCGGCCGGGCCGGGTGCGGGTCTCGTATTCGTAAGCCAGCCGGGTCCGGTCCGGATCTACCTAATACCCGGCCCGGCCCGGTGAAAGGCCCGACTAGAGCAAATTTTGGCAATTTCTGATCAATTTTTAGCATATTTTTGCCAAATAAGCGCAAGTTCTGCGCCGGTGGGCTAGAGGGAATCCACTGTAGGCTAAAAGACATTCTTTAAATCCTACTAAGAAGGCAAAAGGGACCTCAGGAGTGAGTACCAAAAGAGGTGCCAAGGTTATAAAGAGGAAAGACCCGGCAGACCCGGCCCGGCCCGAACCCGGGGCCGGGTCCCGGGCCTACCGGTGCGGTTCGGGTCCGGGTCCAAAAAAGACCCGGTGCCCATGGTTGGACATCATGTGTGGTTACGAAAAGCACCGCTCAAAACAAAAAGGTGTAGGATCGGTAGCATCGGCTGACTAGCCGGAGAAAGCACAATCATGGAAGCTCAAAGGTCAATGTCGGCGCATGCGTAAAAGTGGTCACGTTACAAATCGCGATTTAAGCGCGCGTGAGAATAATGAATGGAAGCGCAAACATTCCGGCTTGCTTGACTTGCCCACCGGTCTAGCCCTCATTCATGCGACTGACGTTAAATTTTGCGAGACAAACGAATGTCTCGTCCTGGGATAAAAAAGTTTTGAAAACGTGAACAAAGTCCTCCGCGCATCGGACCTCTTTGCACCGCCCTACGGAGATTTGGGTACGTCGACGAGGATTATCCGGGCATGAACTTTGTTTCGGCTCACAGGCCGAGACTACAGATCGAGGGCCAATTAATTGCGCGCGCGAAACTGTCCGCATTTTGCTCGCGATCATGACACCCGGCTTAACACAATGGACAGAAACACCAAGAGGTGTTGATCTCGCTCATGATGAAACCGAACTTGATCTCAAAATGCATGCATGGATTGTTTCCTCGCTAGTAGCGTTGAATTTCGGACAAGGTGCTATGTCAACTTGAGAAATGTCAACTTGCCAAAGCGTCGACTTGCCAAAAGTGGCGCTAGCTTGATAAAAAATCGAGCAGGATTCTGGTTTTTCAGAGATACCGAATCTGAACAGCCTAAGCCGAAGCCTAAGCGTGCCGCATAGGGTTAGGCTAGTCCTAAGCCGGGGTTAGGACATTTTCGCTTCGGACAAGAGTAAAACGCAAAATAGCAAACATGTCCCCAACGTTGCCGCGTTTCGGCCCTCAGACTTATTGCGCTTTGCACCCAAATGCCCCCCCCCCCCAAAAGTAGTGCAAACTTGACGGCATTTGGGGGGGGGGGGGCAAAACTAATTTGGGGCAATAACGCCGCAAGTTTAGAGGCGCGTCCGCTACAGACGCAACGTACAAGCTTCCTAAATAGTCGCCAAAGCGAAAAAACATGGCTTTGCCTGCGAAGTAGGGTGCAATAAAAGACCCACAATGAGTAAGTTGATCAGCGAAAATTCATTGGCCTTTTTAGAGGGAGACCCAAAAAGAACGCTGAAACTAGAATGCTCTGGCTAATAACTTTTGAGCTAAAGGCAATGACGAATATGATTCGCTGGATTCGCCTTTACTTCGGATAAAGGATATCTCTGCAATGCTCTGATGGCACCATACAATTGTGTTCTCTACTTCCAGAACAACAATATCCGCCAAAACAGGCTATAACAACGCAAGGATTTGAGTCGGTTCCAGAGAGCGACCATTCGCTTCGCCTTGTCCGCGCCCGCCATGAAGACCGCCGTCGAGTAGGGCATGTTGTTTGCGTCGCACGAGGTAACGTCGGAAAGCTGCAATGACGGCAATTAACTGGCATAAACAAAGGAGTTCTGAGCGTAGTTAAGCGCATAAAGGGCAAAAGAATGCCGAGGATCATACAGAGTAGTGGACCACATCATGTCCACAACTGAATACCGCCAGGCCCACTCTTCGACCTCACTAGACTACTACTGGACCTCACTAGGACCATTCTTGGATCTCGCGAAGTCCTATCTTTAGACCTAAATAAGGTGACCATCAGGGCTGGGTACTTTTATCTGAGTATCAGTTCCAGGACAGAAAGAGGACCAGGACCTACCGTAGGGAATTTTTTTGACGGCCAGGACTGGGACCAGGACCCAGACCCCTAGAACTAAAGGAACCAGGACCTGCCCAGCCGTGCTGCCCACTGTCGGGCTTCGCTATCCCCTCTTAGATCACAGTAGGGCCATCTTCGGGCATCATTAAGCATAACTAATGGGCCTCGGTGGGCTCATTATCGGACGTCGCCAGGTCCGCTCCTAGGCCTCGCTAGGTTAAGTTTTGAACGGAACCAGGTACAAGCTTTTCCCGGATCGAAGGGGTCAAGCTAAAGATAACCTAGGTGTATTGTAAAACTTTCCACGTCCTCCGCCCGGGAATTCCCCACAGTGCTCGGCAATACCCAGTAATGTATATTCGCTACGACGCGCACATTATTACTCGACTTTCGCTTTGGCTCCTCACGTAGCGCTACCATTGCAGGCTAGCATAGCTTTAAGATGGTGGAGGGGACGGGAAGAGGCTCGTTCGAGTCCGGTTTCGTCAAGAAGCGATTCAAGAAGCGATGAAGACGAACTGAATTTCCGAATACACATGCTTGGCGACGCCTCTCTGGATCTCGCTAAGCAAGTTTGCGGACCTCATTGGGCGTCGCGCGCGGATCTCGTTAAGCCCACTCTCACTCTTGTCCTGGACCTCACTAGAGTTCTTGAACTGCTCTAGGCCCACGACCTCACAAGACCCAAGTTTGGACGCCTTCCGCCCTTACCATCTCATCTTCGTGGAACAGTCTCCGCCGCGAGAACTTCTGCACGCCGACGTTCGACGCGATCACGCCCGTGTAGAGAGCGTCCTCGACGTGGAGGCCATTCGTCGTCGACGTGCCGTTGAGGATCGAACGCACCGCCGCCGACGTAACCACGTAGGAGGCGCCGGTTGAGTACGGCGGGTAGTAGCGGTACGCGTAGATCTCGTACGGAACGAACCTGCAAAAAGAACTTCTGGACTACCGTACTAGAATCATCAGAGAAAAATTGCCTACTAGTTTTTTTTCTTGAGTCGGGAAAAAAATGGAATATAAATGCAGAAAAATGAAAGAATGAAGCACCCTTTTCTCTGAAAAATATGCAAATAAGCTAACTTGAATAAATTATAATTAAATTAAATTAAGAACAACCAATTTCACTTAATAAAATAAATAATTAATTTAAATTAATAAGCAATTCATTAAAAATAATAATAATTAATTTAACTGAAATCAGAGACCTTGTTTCTAGACAAATAAATTGGCTTATACGATATTTTTCTGCTTGTTTTCACAAAAGTTCAAACTACGTGTTTTGATTTTCGAAAAAGTTGCGGGGTCTTTCGCAAAAAAAGACGCATCCCTACAACGTACCATTTGTCCTTCTTGTCGCGTCGCACTCGGCCGGACCCGAAGACGCCGAATATCACCTTCGGGTTCGACGCTAAGTTCTTCCGGAAGTCTTCGTTGATCCAGTAGAGAAGCCGCGGCAGGTGGACCGCGACGTCGTCGTCGGCTTTCAGCCAGAACTGCGCTAGTGGGCAGTAGGTCTGCTGCCACTGCATGATCGCGTGGATCTGAAGGAGAGCGGTTAAGTTTAGCTTTGACGGCCAGAAGAGTTGCTAGGGACGAGAGCGAACCTTTAAGTGAAGCTGGAAATAGTCGTCCGGAAGGTCGCAGAAGACCATGTCGCCGTGCCGTCGGTTCTCCTCGAACAGGTGCTGTTGCTCGTAGACGTCGGTGCCGCAGACGAAGAACCGAAGGATGACGGCGTCTGGCTAAATACACATAGATTATTTCTGGCGAATTCGAGTCGGTACAAACGGGAAATATTCAACGGGAAATAAATAAGAGGGGTATACGGATTCCAGGACTAGGCGCTTTTCAACCATGGACGTGGGCCCAAAGTTTGGGCCTAGGCCCAGACACTGGGGCCCAAAGCCCAGCCCAGGCCCACGAAGGCCCCGTCCTAATGCCCAAGCCTGGGCTTCTGGGCCTCGGCCGGCACAGAAGTCTAGGGCCAACGTCCACGGTTGGCGCTTTTTCTGTGCGTACCAGGGCAGGGCCAGGACCTAGACCCCCAAGACCGGGACCCACCCATTCTTTCTTGCGTTGCCGCTGGCTAACCTCTCCGGTCCCCATGGAAACCCCAACTCGTAGGATTTTGGAGAAAAGGGGAGGGCCTAATTATATTATATTACTGAAAAATCTTGAAGGAGATGAGACAAAACGCGCAATATATTCGTCGGCCTACGTCTCGGGGCGGACCGTCGAAAGTTGAGAGGGGCGTTCTTTTCGACGGCCAGGACCAGGACCAGGATCAAACCCTCGGGCCACAGGACCAGGACCAGGACGAGGTGCTGCCCAGCCCTGATAGATGTTGGACGATACAAGGCCTCGTCGTAAGGAGCAGGGTTTTAGTTCATTTTTTGCTTATTTTTCGTTAAATATTTTCAATGAAATTCGGTTTGAAATTTTCTGATTTTACCTTGCATTTTCGCTTTCAAAATTTTCGGAAAATTCCGACAAGTGACCAAAATGCGGGGCGTCGTTTGCAAATATGTCCCAAACTTCATCCTGTGGTGCATTCTTCGGAAGGCCGGCATCGGAGAAACCCCTACCACTGTAGGTGGTACATTTACGGCCACTGATATCGGTTGATATCGGTACCCGCCCAGCCCTGATTGTCACTCGTTGAGGTCACACTAGTCTGCACTAGCGTAGTGTATTCGAGTCCGCCTCCTAAAGCGTACCATTTCCGCGGCCCACGTCCCGCGAATCGCATCCCGGTGTTCGATCCCGCTCGGGCGCACGTGGACGCTGACGAAGAGCTGCTTCTGGTAGCAGACGTGCTCCACCGTCGGTGCGGTCATGAGGTACTCGTACTGCTCGTTGAGGAACTGAATGCGGAAGAGTCTCCAGGGAAGGCCGCCGAACGGCGGCGTGGGCCGCGGTGAGGAGGCGTTCATGACGAGCGGCGCTACGACGAATGGTCGGGCGCTGAGATCGGTCGTTGGCAGGGATGCTGAAGAGGACGATGAGGAGGAGGCTCGAACGTACTCGTAGAAGGCGGCGTTGAATGCGTCATACATCTTGACAGACTGGAAGATACCTAAAACCATTCTGTAACCAAATGATATGAATGCACGGACCTACCCAGACTCTGCCAGGGAACCTAGGCGGGAGCGTACCCGACGCTTTTCGGGACACAGCAAAAGGCTAAGCGTCGGCTTTCATTTTTTTCTCGTCAAATATTTTTTCGATCTTCTTTCTTTTGACGCACCGATTTTGGGGCTGTCAATAATCTTCTTTTCTTACCGTATCCCAAAAAGTTATTCTATACCTTCATAATTTCAATAGCTATCGTATCCATGTGTTCCGGAGCCAAAGCCTAAACTTAAGGAACCGCCCGCGGCTGAGCCTGAGACCAGACTTAAGCTCTAGAGTTTCAACCAAGAACAAAACAACGAAGACTTACAGCAAATTAGCGCCACGGTCGCCAGCAGCAGACGGCGCCATTTGCGTTGAGAGGTCATAAGGTCGCTCGTCGGCGCATAAAGAAAGACTGAAAAAGCTGGCTAAACGAAACGACTGTGAAGGACAATAGAAGCACGTAAAAATGCGAAAAGTTAACCAGCCTTACACATTTCGACAATATGTTTTGATGGAAAAATATATAATAAAAAATTCAGCAACAGTGCAACAAAATATTGAGTAAATCTTCCTAAATAAAGGCTATAATAATATTTAACTGTTCATTTAATGTTAATTAATTAAGTTTATTTAAATTACGATTACCGTAAAAGCTCTAATAGAAGCCGAGTTCTAATAGAAGCCGGCCCCTAATAGAAGCCAACCCACAAAAACCCTATCGGGGCGACATGTTTAAAAGGTGTATTTAGACGTATCTCGCATACCTAGTTATGAGTGTCCTATTTTAACATACAAAAACAATTTTTTCGAGGCCAAAACCACAGGTACCTACCTGTGGCACTTTTCACTAAGGCCCTCAAAATTTGACCATCGAAAATTAGAAGCCGATCGGCTTCTATTGGAGCTTTTACGGTAATATTAATTAAGGTTTACGGGTTAATATTAAGTGATTTGCTAGCTCACAGAAAAACTCCGAAGGTTTGTCAAAAACGTAAATGAAAAGCGAAAGTGCAAGCACTTTCGGAGCCCTCAATCCGAGAAAGCAGACAAGCGAAGGGGCGCGAAAGACACATTCGCGTCGCGGAAGGGTTTTAATCACTCGCGTGCACTGGAAAACGAACGCGAACGGAGGAAAAAGGGTGCATGCTGATG